>CATNWA010020580.1:0-96222 GCA_951230385.1 Staurois parvus | reverse complement strand
GCCTGCACACACCCCCTAGAAAACGTTGCATTTACACAAAGCTAAAAAAGAGCTGCGGAGTCCCGACTCACGCCGAGCCCGTGTCCCACATGGGCCGGCGCCATCTTTAACTCCTTTCATGAGTCCTCAGGAAGAGAGTCCAGAGGTGCAGTATCCAATCGGATGAATCCAGAGGGAATCCCATTAAAGGATAGAGTGCCCAGAGGAAGTCCACGAGATGATAGATATGTCCATAAGAGATTCCACTGAACCATGGAGATTATATTTTCTACATGCATATTTGAATTAAGCATCTGGTGAGTGTAATTGGGAATATTGATCACCATGAAGACGCACAGTGGATCACTCACCTATATCAATAATTTATTACAATAGATTTGCACTTTGGCAATTAATTAGTCACTCTTGTATATATATATGATATGCACTACTGTCCACTATAGTTATCTTTCCATAAAAGTGGGATATATGCTCAATAAAACTGTTTTAATTGTGGTCATAACTGGTTGCAGACTATTTTCTCAGCATATCAGCTTTTGGATTTGATATTTGATTGTTATTGGAATTTCAGTGCTGCTGAGTCGTTGTGTTTCTCATCTGTGGGGATTGTTCATTGTTCTCTGCCATGCAGCTACATCCCATTGTTCTAGCAAACTATTATGGGATGTAATGTTTGTGTATGGTGTGGGGGAGTTGTCCATTGTTCACTGCACATGTGTTGTCCATTGTACTATTGTGTGTCTTGGTTTGGTGGGGGGTGTTTCCTGCAGCCCTTTCCCCTGATGTGATGGCCTGCTGATGTGTTTCCTGTTACTGGTTGTATTTCCCGCCCTGTGTATATATCTTGTGTTTGTGTTAAAATAAAACAGTTTGACTTCCTGTCTTAAGAGAGTCTGGTGCTGTCTATTTCCTGTATGATCAGCAGTGGGGGTCCATGAAATGGTGTTCGGAGAGGGAAGCGAGAGTCCCCAGCGCAGTCGGGGGAAATACCCCAGCGCAGTGTTACACACTTCAAAATGGGCAAAGAGCAAACTGAGTTAGTGTGAAACAGACCTGAAGTGCATTGAAAACTCATCAAAAACACACGTGTCCCTGACCCTTCCCAACAATGCCGCAGATGTGTCAAACACATGGATGTGAATGTGTCCCTCATAGGAAATCATGTTATATCCACTGTAGTGTGTTTCTGCAAAACGCATTAAAACCGCATAAATGTGAGCCACGCCTTATACAGTATATCTCTGTGCATGGCGTGTATACCATGTGGTGTGACTACATACAGCTGTGTGTACATAGAGCTGTGTCTGCACAGTGTAGTATTTGTACTGTATGCAGAGAGGAGTATATAGAGTGTGTTATGTAGTGCAGTGTGTATATACGGCATGTAGATGTAATATATATGATGTATATAGTGCGGTGTGTGTATATACGGCGTGTAGATGTAACATATATGATGTATGTAGTGCGGTGTGTATATACGGTGTCTAGATAGAACATATATGAATGTATGTAGTGTGGTGTGCATAATACGGCGTGTAGATGTAAGATATAGGATATATGTAGTGCGGTGTGTATATACGGTGTGTAGATGTAACATATATGATGTATGCAGTGCGGTGTGTATATACGAGTGTGTAAGATGTAAGATATATGATGCATGTAGTGCGGTGTGTATATACAGCGTGTAGATGTAACATATATGATGTATGTAGTGTCTGTGTATATATACGGCGTGTAGATGTAACATACGTGATGTATATTGCGGTGATGTATATACGCAGTGTGTAGATGTAAGATATATGATGTATGTAGTGCGGTGTGTATATACGGCGTGTAGATAGAACATATATGATGTATGTAGTGCGGTCACCTCTCCTCTCCAGATCTTCTCTCCCATTGTTTGATGTTTTCTTCAGGAACTCTATACAGATATTCTCCAGATACTTCTTCCATCTCTCCCCATCCCTGACCTCCGGACTGTTCCATCTCTGTGTGGTGATCTGAGCCTCATTCATGGTCGGGATCCAGATCCATCTCTGTGTGTCCAGAGAGGAGAATTCTCTCCCATCATATCCGTGCTGATTATACCCCGCAGTGGTGCCGTCATCTCTCAGCTCACAGCTCACAAGCGGACTTCACCTGGAGGATATGGTATTCCCTGCAGAGAAAAGAGGGAGATGTGAGCCGGTGTAGCGCGTAAGGGTAGGTATCTACACCGGGAATCCCAGAAAGAGAACGACATCTCTATACAGAGGACCTTCTACTACAATGTATACCGACACCGGGACGGCCGCCCCTCCCCACCACACTCAGCTCTGCATCACACATATAAAGGAAAGCTGAGAATCCCAAATCCCACAAACCTTCTCCCTGTACAGGACTATCATGACCTCTGAATGGGACCGGGATCCAATGTGAGAGCCCCGGGGAGCCTCAGGGACAGGAAGGAGCCAGGAGGAAGATGATAGACTTCCCATGGATGTTCCTTCCAGGTGGGTATTTTAGGGGGAATCCTCATATACAGAGATGATATGTTAGTCCAAGGTCACTAGGAAATGGGATATCCCACATGGAGGGTCTTCCATCATAGTCCGGGAGAGCTGCCTTCTGCATTGGAGTACACAGCTCACTGCTGGACACATCCTGTACATAACAATTGTATTCTGGGCGCCCCATTAACAGCCGCATTGCTTGGCGTGATGTGTGGAACATTGCAGAAATATATACCATGTGTACACTGGATGTGGTAAACATGCATGTCCACTGCACTGCTGAGCAACACACCCGCCCTGTGTGAATGAGGCCGGTATACATCTGCTGGGAGGACCTGTCTGTGTCATTTCTGGAACTGGAAGCCTCCATTCTGTCAATACACACAGCACACAATTTATCGCTGCCAACCCAAATTCAAACCTTACCAAGACCATTCACATGGAAACCCATTACGGTTTCCGAATATACGTTTTATTGGGCTTAAAAAACCCTCAACATGGGCAATTACTAAAAGAAATGAATTGCGGTTGTATTGGTCCACAGACCCATTCATCATATGCCCGTGTTCTCCACTGCCATGGCCAGGAATAGATATGAGATGTATAATAGTTTTATGCACTTCAACAACAACACACTCTGTCATCCTCGGGGTGACCCTGAATTTGACCGGTCTCCACAAAATTCAGCATCTCGCAAATCACCTTAACCAAAAATTTGCAGATGTCTATACTCACCAGCAAAACATCTGCGTTTATGAGTCCCTCATAAATTTTTCTCTGGCCGCCTTGCATTCAAACAATTTCTCCCCAGCAAGCGTGCCAGATATGGGTCAAGAATGTAGAAGACCTGTGAGTAGGACAACAGGCTATAACATATAAGTTTCGGATTTACGAGGGAAAAGATTAGTCACATGAGCCCCCCAGATGCCCAGACTACATGGGGAGCAGTGGCAAGATAGTTTGGGACTTGGTGTCATCCTTTTTCCATATGGGGTACCACTTATACGTGGACAATTTTCATTCAAGCGTGCCACTATTTAGACATTTGTACATTCTTGGAACTGGCGCATGTGGCACCGTGCGACCAAAATGTGTTTGCCCACCATTAGAAGCGGGTGCGATGCAGGGCGGTATATTCTAATGGTGGTTGCGCTTATACATGTGAGGTATTGCCACGAACGTCAGATCTCAAGGGCAGTAATTCTAGCACTAGACCTCCTATATAAATCTAAAATGGTAGCTTGTAAGGCTTTTAAAAAAGCGTTGCCTATTGGATTATTAAAACTGTAATGCCCAGTTTGTCGCCATTGCACAGGGAATGCGCAAGTTTTAAAGCATGTCATGTTTTTAGTATCTATTTACTCGGCATACCATCAACTTTTATATTTTACCAATAATTAGCCAATTATATTGTGTTTTTTAGTGCATTAAAAGTAAAAAAAAAGTGTATTTTAAAAAAAAAAAATTCGTGTTTTGAAAAAAAAAATAATCGCTGCACGAGTACTATGGTGACATAAAAAACTGCCCAGCACCCACCATTTTATTCACTAGGATGTCTGCTTTAAAAAAATATATAATGTTTGGGGGTTCAAAGTAATTTCCTAGCAAAAATCTTGGAGATGGCGCATGTATGGCACCATGCGACCTAATGTGTGCTCACCATTAGAAGTGGGAGGATGCAGGATAATATATTCTAATGGTGGGCGCATACCACACACTTTTTCTGGCAGAGATTTCCTTCTCTTTTTTTCAGTCAGCCCACAGCCTGCATAAAAAAAAAACAAAAAACAAAAACATAGCATATATACCCAACAAGACCAGCAACGTACTTGGTACATCACTGGACTTTGAATGGTTATACAAGGATGTATGCCTACAGCTGCAGACATCATCCTGGTATTGTTTTTTTTTTTCAGCCGGCGATCGGACTTTCATGCAAAAGCATCCTAGTGGTTAATTAGCTGCAGGATTGCTTTTACAAGCAGCAGGAGACAATGCCCCCCCCCCCTCCACTGCCTTCCACAACCTTCTCGTGCAGTCCCATGCCATTGGGGGAACTGAGAATGCAGCCGGTGTTTATGCCAGCTGACAATAGAGCAGATTGGAGACCGGAATGGCACCAATCATCTCTATAGTCTAAAGAAATCAGAAGCTACAAGCATTTAATCAGTTAAGTTTCGCAGGCTATTAACAGTGCCATTTGTAAATTGGGAAAGTATCTGATCACACCGATCTTGGTGAGATTAGATAATGTAAGGGCAGAGGAGAGATCTAGAGTCTGATAAGACCCAGATTTTCTCAAAAAAGAATATATGACAATGCCTATTGAAATTATAAGGGATATTTGCATTCCCTGTTGATAGCATTAAAAGTGATCAAAAGAAAAAAAAAATTAAAGGGACAGTGTTAAAAATAATGAAAAAAATCAAATTGACCCTGTGCCAGTATGTAAACAGTGGCTGCACCATGCATGTGAGGTATTGCCACGAACATCAGATCAAAGGGGCAGTAAATTCTAGTACTTCTCTGTAAATCTAAAATGGTAGCTTGTAAAGGCTTTTAAAGTGTTGCCTATGGATATTAAAAATGTATGCAGTTTGATCAGGGCATGCGCAGTTTTAAAGCATGTCATGTTTGGCATACCATCATTTTTTTATACCTTACCAAATAATTGGCCAATATATTGTGTTTTTGTGCATTCAAAGTAAAAAAAGTGTATTTTTTTGCAAAACATTTGCATTTCAAAGATTGCTGCTCGAGTACTATGTGACATTAAAAGTTGCAGCACCCACCATTTTATCCACTAGGGTGTCTGATTTAAAAAATATTTGTTTGGGGGTTCAAAGTAATTTCCTAGCAAAAAATACAGATTTTTTTTTGTGAACAAAAAGTGTCAGAAAAGGCTTGGTCTTCAGGTGGTTAGAAGAGTAAGTGATGTGTGGGCATAAACTTCTAATGCTGGCATATAAAACACCCCCACTACCAAAAATGACACCTTTTTGGAAAGTAATAAAACATCAAACTATTTGCTGAGAGGCATGTTGAGTCAATAGAAGAATTTTTTTTTACCACAAATGACAAAAAAAAAAAAAAAAAACACAAAAACTTTTTATTTACACAAAATTGTCACTTAAACGATATATTGCTAATACATGACATGGGTATATGTGGAATTACTCCCCAAAATATATTCTGATATTTCTCCAGAGTATTGGGGGTCTACCACATCGTGAGAGACTTTTTTGGCAGTCTAGCCAAGTACAGGACCCCAAAATCCAATAAGCACCTTCAGGCTTTTAAAAGGGCTTTATTTCCTCATTTACACTTCCTCACTACCTATCACAGTTTCGGAGGCCCTGAAATGCCAGCATAGCACCAAATCCCCAAATGACCCCTTTTTGCAGGAAAGTAGATTTTGCAGGTCTCATTTTTTTCTCACAAGGTTTTCAAATATAAAACAAAAGAAAAACATGTTTTTAAATGACAACATTGTGTAAAAAAAAAATGTTTTTGTCATTTTCCAAAAACTTGTGGAAAAAAAAAAAAAATCTTCCATGGACTCAACATGCCTCTCAGCAGATAGCTTAGGGTGTCTATTTTCCGAAAAGGGGTTATTTGGGGGTGTTTGTAATGTCCTGGTATTTTAGCACCTCAAGAAATGTGATACGTAGTCAGAAAGTAAAAGCGGTGTAAATTCCATTATCTATACCATAGATTGTAGATGCTATGAGTTTCACACAAAGCAATCAATATACACTTATTGGGCTTTTTTTTTTTTACCAAAAACATGTAGCAGAATACATTTTGGCCTAAATTCATGACTAACTTTGAGTTTACTATAGATTTGTTATAGCAGAAGTAAAAAATATTATTTTTCTTAAAAATGTTGGTCTTTTTTGTTTATAGCATGAAAAATAAAAAGTGCACAGGTGATCAAATACCACCGAAAGAAAGCTCTATTTATGTGAAAAAAAGAATGTAAATTTTGTTTGGGTAGAGCATTGCATGACCGCGTAATTATCAGT
The DNA here is from genome assembly GCA_951230385.1 of Staurois parvus. Classification (NCBI taxonomy): domain Eukaryota; kingdom Metazoa; phylum Chordata; class Amphibia; order Anura; family Ranidae; genus Staurois; species Staurois parvus. The sequence continues at coordinate 89,705 of CATNWA010020580.1, read as the reverse complement.
TGAAATAGTGCATCACCGAATAGCAAAAAGAGGCCAGGTCATTACATAGTTAGTCTGACTGAAAAAAGACATAAGTCCATCCAGTTCAACCATACAAAAAAAAAAAAAAAAAGTTATAATCCTATACCCACAGTTGATCCAGAAGAAGGCAAAAAAACCCAGCAAAGCATGATCCAATTTGCTCCTGCTGGAAAAAAAATTCCTTCCTGATCCCCCCAGAGGCAATTGGATATTCCCTGGATCAACTTTACCTATAAATGTTAGTATCCAGTTATATTCTGTGTATCTAAGAAAGAATCCAGGACTTTTTTAAAGCAATCCACTGAGCTGGCCAGAACCAACTCTTGAGGGAGTCTATTCCACATTTTCACAGCTGTTACTGTGAAGAAACCTTTCTGTGTTTGTTGATTAAACCTCTTTTCCTCCAGAAGTAAAGAGTGCCCCCTTGTCCTCTGTGATGACCTCAGGGTGAATAGCTCTACACCGAGTTCACTATATGAACCACTGATGTATTTATACATGGAGATCATACCCACCCCCCCCCCCTTATGTATTATACATGGAGATCATATCCCCCCTTATGTATTATACATGGAGATCATATCCCCCCTTATGTATTATACATGGTGATCATATCCCCCCTTATGTATTATACATGGAGATCATATCCTCCTTATGTATTATACATGGAGATCATATCCCCCTTTATGTCTTATACATGGAGATCATACCCCCCCCTATGTATTATACATGGAGATCATATCCCCCCTTATGTATTATACATGGAGATCATATCCCCCCTTATGTATTATACATGGTGATCATATCCCCCCTTATGTATTATACATGGAGATCATATCCTCCTTATGTATTATTATACATGGTGATCATATCCCCCCTTATGTATTATACATGGAGATCCTATCCCCCCTTATGTATTATACATGGAGATCATATCCCCCTTATGTATTATACATGGTGATCATATCCCCCCTTATGTATTATACATGGTGATCATATCCCCCCTTATGTATTATACATGGAGATCATATCCCCCCTTATGTATTATACATGGAGCTCATATCCCCCCTTATGTATTATACATGGAGATCATATCCCCCCCTTTAATCTCCTCTTCTCAAGAGAGAATAAATTCAGTTCCTCTAATCTTTCCTCATAGCTGAGCTCCTCCATGCCTCTTATCAGTTTGGTTGCCCTTCTCTGTACTTTCTCCAGTTCCCCAATGTTCTTTTTGTGAATTGGTGCCCAAAACTGAACTGCATATTCCAGATGAGGTCTTACTAATGATTTGTATCGGGGAAATGATATCTCTCTCTCTGGAGTCTATACCTCTTATAATACAAGAGAGGATTTTGCTCGCTTTATAAGCCGCAGCTTGGCATTGCTGCCATTATTAAGCTTGTGATCTACCAGAACCCCCAGATCCTTCTCCACCATTGATTCCCCCAGTTGTACCCCCCCTAGTATGTATGATGCATGCATATTCTTAGCCCCCCAAGTGCATAACCTTACATTGAGTGGGGTAAATCCTCAGGATGGCAAGTAGTTAAGTCTGCTTTTGTTTTTTTTATTGCGCTATAAACAAAAAAAGACTGACAATTTTTAAAAAAAACAAACAATATTTTAGACTTTTTGCTATAAAAACATGTCCAGTAAAAAATGTACAAAAATCAAATTTAGTCATAAATTTAAGCCAAAATATATTCTGTGACATGTCTTTGCTAAAATAAATCCCAACATGTGTAAATTTATTGGTTTACGTGAAAGTTATAGCATCTACAAATGGTGCTATATATAATAGAATTTAACAAAAAAAAATCTTTTTATACTAGTAATGGCAGCGATCAGTGACTTATAGCAGGACTGCGGCGGGCCATCTGACACTGGGTAGGAATTCACTTGGTGTCATTGACATCCCCACTGACACTAATAGAGTGATCAGTGCTAATAAAAAGCACTGACACTGTCCTAATGGCACTGGGCAGGAAGGGGTTAACATCTAGGGTGATCAAAGGGTTAACTGTGTGTGTTTTACTGTGTAAGAATGCTGCTTTGTATTGCTCTGCTATGCAGAGCAAAACGAAGCAGTGTGCTGGAGCTGACAGGTAAGAGATCTGTTTTGTTTCCATACAGACCTCTCCCCTGTCAGTGTGTGCGATGATCGCCGGGTGCCGATGGGGAATATCCGGCCAGGATCTGGTGATCGACACCTCTAGCCACCTATGGCAGCGCGGGCAGGGCGGCACGTGCCTTCACCTACCCAGGAACACAAAATCACATATATGTAGTACTTCTGCTATAGGGCGGTCGGGAAGCAGTTAAAGCCAATGAGAGGCTTTCAGCTGCTTTGTCTGGATGGGGCTGAGCACTTCACCTAGTAATATGTACAATTAGGGCAGAGCCCCCCCGGGACACATCTACAATACAAGCAGTCTGTGTTCTGGGCATTCATCCCCGGCCACATACTGCAATAAAGGTAACTACCACTCGGTGCCCCATCCAGACAAAGCCGCTGTCACACTCTCAAAGCATCTGACAGGCTGCTGGCTGTGGGGCTGGACAGGGCACCTCTGCCCTCCACCTGCAGCAAAATGCCAGAGCCTCATGACTGGAGATAAATGCCCACCATGCATGACGCCTTAACCAGCCCAGATATGTTTTTTTTTTCCTTTAACCAGCTGATTGAATTAAGAAATATGACTCGATTCCCCCATCTTTACCATTTGAGGTGGATGGGGAATCCTCCCTGCTGAGCTATTTTACTCTGACAGCGGGGAGACTTCCCTGTAGTCAGAATACACTGATCAGCATTGCAGGCTTTAGCCAGCAGCACTGATCGAGCAGAAGAAATCTGGCAGGTTGTTTCCACAGAACTCAATCGGTAGATCAACTTCAGTACAACCAGCCTGCCAATACATGGATCCAGATTCGTCCACTCCCTGCTGAATCAGCTGAATTTCCATCCATGTATGGCCGGCTTTACTGGTAACAAATATTGTAAGAGATAAGAGATAAGTCACTTCTACCAAGCTTCCAACATTTAGTACACGGGTTAAATGAATAAACCATGCACTAATGTACTAAGCAGATCCTGCACGTTGCCGCCAATCTGTCACGGGTCACCCACACGCCACGCCCACAGCAACTAGCTAACGGAGGCACGCACGTGTGGCCGTGACTTGGGGTAAGAGGGAATAAAGGGGACTTAACTTTGAATATATAAAAACCGTATATAAGATCAGCCGTGATATACTTTCACAGCCTGCACTACCTCTTGGCCACCACCGGAGGGAGCCTCCACTCCAATCCAGCTGGCTGACCACACACACTAGTAGATACAAATCTTATATACAATCTGGTGCACTGATTAGAGTTGAGGAGCAGCTTAGCAATTACACACCCTTCTAGGATCCCTCCAGCTATCCTAAAGCTTGAACCCCGGTGTTAATCACTCTTCCACTGTCAACACACCCCCACACCAGACACACCACAAAAGGTAGCCTGCCACCACCCAACAGCTTTAACTGCAGAACGGTCTGCTGGGACAACCCACACACACAGATTTACGTCTGGCAGATCTGTTACCTTTACAATCTACAAGCAATCTGCCCACACGCAGTGCAATTGAATACAGATTGGCAATGAGCTTGACCGAGCGTTTAAAGGCACTAAAATACAATACAATCGAATCTCTCCAGAGATATGAGCACTTGCTTAAATACACAGAAGTCACGTATTAATTTTAAGATTTAATATCCCAAAAGTGGGCAGTGCATAAAATATGTATAAAATATAAAAAGTTAAAGAAAATACAAAAATTACAAGAAGACACACAAATGACTATTCACTATAAAATAAAAGGGAATAAAAAACAGAAATAAAACTTTTATCAAGATTTATCCTGCAACTGGAGCAAGTCCGGGAGAATCAGCAATCCGTTAGTCGATCGAACCAGCTCCATACGAATTACAATGTCCCAATGTCTGGGTACTCAATTTATGGGGATATGGACGTAGGCGGGACATTAGTCCTCGGCCAATTGACCCTGGGGGGTGTTCCTGTACTTGCCCACAGGATGTTCTGGGTGCCGAACTGCCCAAGGTCAATCGGACCAAGACCGGCTTGAATCACCAAGTCGGGGATTGGATTTCTGACACCAGTGCATCAGTCTGATCGCGACAGTAGCAATCACTGTTCGGCTGTCGCAATCCAGCGCCACCTAATCATTTCCTGCACTTTCCTGGCATTCTACCTAATCCACAAATACAGTTTTTATATGACGATGTGACCCACAGAGTGTCCAATCAGAAGGAAGTATTTTCATCTCTCTGCAACTAATATTTTAGCTTTTATGAAAGATGAAACATCCTCCTTTGATGTATATTCTTTTAGCGCTCCCAATGTCAGGGAGACAACTTGTCTCCAGCCGTTTCCTCTCTGGTTTCCCCAGAAGGTGACAAAATCTTATTAGCACCCAGGTGTCACTTCCAGAGGAAGCTAGCCTTTTCAGATGCTAATTGATGACCATCTGTCTCTGAACACCTCATTTCCCCAATGACAAGGACTGAAACTACAATTAGGATTACATATTGCTACAGGTCACATTTTATCTACTCAAATCTGTACATTTTATGTCACAGTGACTTAGGGACCTTAGATTGTACACCCCTTGAGGGTTAGGGACTTATGTGAATGTACAATATATATGTAAAGCGCTGCGTAAATTGATGGCGCTATGTAAGTACCTGAAATAAATAAATAAGTCTGGAGTAGAGAAGGTCAGCTATGGCAGCCTCAATATCTCTCAGTACAGGGTTCCTATAAGAAGTAGTTGTTTATATTTATAGGTGAGGTGATAATTCTGATCAGATGATGGAGATATTTATTAATCAAGCTGTGATCTTCTATAAATCTGTCTCATAGAATGTCTCATCTCTCCTGTGTTTGTCGGCCTTTCCTCCCCTGTATCCTGTCTGCAGGGTTTGTATTTGGTGTAATAAAGAAATAGAAATGTAAGAATTGTCTCACCTCCAGTCTGGTTGAATCGTCTCATCAAGGTCTGTACACCGTGCTTGAAAACAGGCTCAACGTTTTGCTTTATTTGTGTGTTCCTCTCCCAGTAGTCAGGTCCCAGTTTCTTCATCCATTCAGTCTTGGGAAGACACTGACGAGTGTCGCTGTTATAAGTTACTATCTCCTTATCATCCACATATGCAACTGCAGAGTACACAGGGAGCCCGGATCCCGGAGAGGAGACTGCAGTGTAATAATACCTCATAGAGTGACTGTCTGATAGAGAGACATACAGACTGTTATATATACATCCTGTACACATCACACAGCATAATGTATATAATGGATACATACAAGTCTCATCCCTGACCCAGATCACTGCCGGAATAAGAAGATCAGGTCATGTCTATTTAGGTCTCATGCACACAGGACGGTTTAAAACCGCTCCAACTCTTAGCAGCAGCTTTTTGGTAGAAAAACCGCCTGACGCTTGTGAACGTGTCTAACACTTTTACTAATGTTTTGATGCGTTTACAGGTGTCAGGTGCTTGGGTGTTAATTCACTTAATTGGCCAAAATAATAATTTATTCTGGCCATTAAAATGAATAATTGCTCAAGGGATAAACCCACCTAACATTAACACGCATTTAGACACGTCAAGTGTTTTTTCTACCAAAACGCTGCTGCTACTGGACGCACTGGCGGTGGGGTTTTTTTTTTCGGGTCTTTATGTTCTCGAGTAGGCGAATATATTGATCATTTTTTACAACCTCTTATCATAAAGACCCCAGCCTATCTGAAGGACACAAAACAAGTGCTCCAAGACATCAGTAATATTGCCACGAACAAGTGCACTTTCCTTGTCACGGCAGATGTGGCATCTTTGTACACAAATATAAAGCATTCGGATGGGATGGAGGCTGTGGAATTCTTTTTAAACAATTTTAATTATATGTCGGATTTGCATAGGGATTTCATTTTAACTTTATTAGATTTTGCGATGACGAGGAATTATTTTTGGTTTGGCCACAACTTTTATTTGCAGAAAAAGGGCGTGGCTATGGGGGCAAAATTTGCCCCCAGCCTGGCGAATCTGTTTATGGCCAGGTGGGAGGAGGATGTCATCTATGCGAGAGATTGGCCTGAACTCTCTTTTTACCGTAGATACATAGATGACATCCTCCTCATATGGAACGGTGAAGAAGCACTTTTAAATTTTTTTACCACTTTGAATTTTAACTCTTCAAACATTAAGCTCACGTTTGAATATAGTCAAGTTAATGTCAACTTTCTAGATCTGGTGTTAATAAACCACAATGGTAAAATAATGACTGAAACTTATTTTAAACCAACAGACAGAAACGGTTTTATTTCAATAGACAGTTGCCACCACCCCGTTTGGTTACGTAACATTCCAAAGGGGCAGTTTTCTAGAATTAAGCGCAATTGCACTAATGTAGACACATATTATAAACAAGCGGTAATTATTAAAGATAAGTTTGTTGAAAAAGGGTATGATGTTTCTACCCTTGACCATACCATTGACACCATAGGAAAATCTGACAGAAATCTGATGTTAAATAATATCTCTAAACAAAAACCAAAACAGATATGTCCTTTTATCACTAATTATTCTATACAACACAAAAAGATAACCAGCATTATTAACAATAACTGGAAGATTTTGAAATCTGATCCCATACTGAGTACATTATTGCCGGAGAAACCGGAAATTATTTTTAGGAAAGCGACATCACTTAGATATAAAATCGCCCCTAATATAGTGGATCCACCCAAAAGTATAACTATGTTTACTAGCTTAAAAGAGTTTCATCCCTGTAAAAAATGCGTCATCTGCCGATGCAGTAAGCATACTAATAAAAGCAATTATTTTATATCTACAACAAGGGGTAAACGTTATGATATCGAAGATTTTATCACTTGTACAAGTAGATTCGTGGTGTATTTGCTCCAATATCCGTGCAACCTTCAATATGTTGGACGCACTACCAGACGTCTTAGGGACAGGCTAAAGGAGCATGTCAATAATATTAAAAAGGGGTATAAGGACCATTCCTTGTCACACCACTACAAGATCCATCATAATAAAGACCCATCGTCACTCAGATTTATGGGCATAGGTATTATTAATGCCCACTGGCGAGGAACAAATAAAAAGCGAGCAGTGTCACAGCTCGAATCGAGATGGATCTACGAATTAGGTTCTTTACACCCCAGAGGATTGAATATAGATTTCGATCTACAGTCAGGTCCATAAATATTGGGACGTCGACACAATTCTAACATTTTTAGCTCTATACACCACCACAATGGATTTGAAATTAAACTAACAAGATGTGCTTTAACTACAGACTGTCAGCTTTAATTTGAGGGTATTTACATCCAAATCAGGTGAACGGTGTAGGAATTACAACAGTTTCCATATGTGCCTTCCACTTGTTAAGGGACCAAAAGTAATGGGACAATTGGCTTCTCAGCTGTTCCATGGCCAGGTGTGTGTTATTCCCTCATTATCCCAATTATAATGAGCAGATAAAAGGTCCAGAGTTCATTTCAAGTGTGCTATTTGCATTTGGAATCTGTTGCTGTCAACTCTCAAGATGAGATCCAAAGAGCTGTCACTATCAGTGAAGCAAGCCATCATTAGGCTGAAAAAACAAAACCAACCCATCAGAGAGATAGCAAAAACATTAGGCGTGGCCAAAACAACTGTTTGGAACATTCTTAAAAAGAAGGAACGCAGCGGTGAGCTCAGCAACACCAAAAGACCCGAAGACCACGGAAAACAACTGTGGTGGATGACCGAATAATTCTTTCCCTGGTGAAGAAAACACCCTTTACAACAGTTGGCCATATCAAGAACACTCTCCAGGAGGTAGGTGTATGTGTGTCAAAGTCACCAATCAAGAGAAGACTTCACCAGAGTGAATACAGAGGGTTCACCACAAGATGGAAACCATTGGTGAGCCTCAAAAACAGGAAGGCCAGATTAGAGTTTGCCAAACGACATGTAAAAAAGCCTTCACAGTTCTGGAACAACATCCTATGGACAGATGAGCCCGAGATCAACTTGTACCAGAGTGATGGGAAGAGAAGAGTATGGAGAAGGAAAGGAACTGCTCATGATCCTAAGCATACCACCTCATCAGTGAAGCATGGTGGTGGTAGTGTCATGGCGTGGGCATGTATGGCTGCCAATGGAACTGGTTCTCTTGTATTTATTGATGATGTGACTGCTGACAGAAGCAGCCGGATGAATTCTGAAGTGTTTCGGGCAATATTATCTGCTCATATTTAGCCAAATGCTTCAGAACTCATTGGACGCTTCACAGTGCAGATGGACAATGGCCCAAAGCATACTGCAAAAGCAACCAAAGAGTTTTTTAAGGGAAAGAAGTGGAATGTTATGCAATGGCCAAGTCCATCACCTGACCTGAATCCGATTGAGCATGCATTTCACTTGCTGAAGACAAAACTGAAGGAAAAATGCCCCAAGAACAAGCAGGAACTGAAGACAGTTGCAGTAGAGGCCTGGCAGAGCATCACCAGGGATGAAACCCAGAGTCTGGTGATGTCTATGTGTTCCAGACTTCAGGCTGTAATTGACTGCAAAGGATTTGCAACCAAGTATTAAAAAGTGAACGTTTGATTTATGATTATTATTCTGTCCCATTACTTTTGGTCCCTTAACAAGTGGGAGGCACATATGCAAACTGTTGTAATTCCTACATCGTTCACCTGATTTGGATGTAAACACCCTCAAATTAAAGCTGACAGTCTGCAGTTAAAGCACATCTTGTTAATTTCATTTCAAATCCATTGTGGTGGTGTATAGAGCCAAAAATTTTAGAATTGTGTCAATGTCCCAATATTTATGGACCTGACTGTAAATTGTTTTTTGGACAACAGTTAGTATAAGGAGGACATATACCTATGTTTGTTCTACTCTGTTTCATATATGTTCTTTTAGCACATTCTTTTATCGGGCATTATAGGAATAAATATTAACTATTATGAATAAATAACATATATGATATCACCGTATCTATTAAGTGACCTTTGGCGCTAATATTCTATATTCCTCGTCATCGTTTTTTATCATTCTGCATTTTATCGTTTTTTATCATTCTGCATTTTATCGTTTTTTATCATTCTGCATTTTATCATTTCATTATTTTGTTTTTATTACTTTGCAGGGTCTACACATGCGTAGGTGTCTGTCAAGACATGCAAGCAGCAGTGCACTAGGACCCAGGCGCACCCGTCGTCTATGACAGTACTGGGCAGGCATTAGGACCTAGGCTGCACCTGTCAGGTGCAGGGCGGGCTACTTAAATCAGCCCTGCACAGACACTTGTTGCCGAATGGTCTCTCTGCATATCCTGTTACCTGTGTTGTGAGTACTTTGATCCGGATTATCTGACCTAGCTATCTTCTCCTGTCCTGACCCCTTGGCTTGCCTGACTCTGCTCCTGGATGTTCCCCTTTAGATTTGATCTCCTGTTATTGACCCTGCGTGTGACCCGACCATTCTTTGCCTACTGTTTTGTACCGCACCGACCCCCCGGCTACCGACACGGCTTGTTTGACTCTGCCCTTGCTCATTCCTCCATCCATCCATCCCTCAGGGATCCCCGGGTCCCCTCACATCAGACTCTCACCCTGCAGGAGCCTCCGGCAGACTCCTCTACCACTGATAGAGATATCCGGTAGCTGCGACCTGGTCCCGGAGCGCTCCAAGTCCATCCCCACCATCAGGGGCCCTGGTGAACAAGTGCTCCGGAACTTAGACTCCGCACGCTGGAGAGGCTCTATCAGGGGACTGATAGAGGTGCTGTCGGGTGGTCCGTTACAGTACCATTCGGCCATGACGGAGTCTGGAGGGAGGCCTTCTCCTCTGGAGGATATTTGCAGGCATTTATCGGCCTTGACCCAGGCGGTTACCGCACTGCAGGATAAATGCACTCGCTTGGAGAACTGCTTTGACACTATGACCATGTCTGACGCCCCTTCCCAGGGCCCGGCTCCGGCCGTCAGCTCTGGGGAGACTTCTAGACTTACCACAGGGGCTGCGGCTGCACCCCCTCCAACAGAACCCCGGGTTCCCATGCCTGAACGTTTCCGGGGAGACCGTGCACGGTTCAAGGCGTTCCGGAATGCATGCCTACTATACTTTGACTTGCAACCCCGCACGTTTACGACCGAGTCGGTTAAGGTAGGGTTTATCATCTCCCTACTTCAAGACGAACCCCAGGACTGGGCCCATAGATTGAGGGAGAACCATGATTCCCAGTTGGAATCGGTAAACTATTTTTTCAAGGCCATGGCTATTCTTTATGACGACCCACAACGGGCAGCCTCCGCTGAATCCACTTTATACTCACTCCGACAGGGTCGCCGAGCGGCAGAGGAATATGCCTCTGAGTTCAGGCGATGGATGGGTGACACGCGCTGGAATGACGCTGCACTGCGTCACCAATTCCGGGTCGGACTCTCAGAGGCCCTTAAAGATGAACTGGCCCGAGTGGGCCTCCCAGAGTCCCTGGAGGATCTGATCTCCCTGGCGATTCAAATCGATCGCAGGCTGCGGGAACGCCGGTCTGAGAGGTCTGGCCAGGGTCAAGGAGTTACATGGGCACCACCCAGAGGTACAGGTCAGCTAACTTCCACAGAACACCTGCCATCCGTTCCAGTGGACACCTCAGGAGCCCATGCAGTTGGGGCTGGCTCGACATACCCTGTCCCTGGAGGAGCGCCAGCGAAGACGTACCAGAAACCTCTGCTTTTACTGTGGAGAAGCCGGGCATATCGTGCAGACCTGCCCTGTGAAAGCACGTAAGTCGAGATCTTCAGTTCCTTCCTGTTCTATTGGGAATATAAGTCAGTCTAGTTACTTAGCGGTACCCCTCTTTTTTCAGCTCCCAGGAAAAACCGTGGAAACGACGGCTATCATTGACTCAGGGGCCTGCAGTTGTTTTTTGGATCTTGACTTTGCACGTCAGCAAGAGATTCCTCAACAGGCCAGAAAATGGGGTTTCAATCTGTTTTTAGCTGACGGCTCCCGGATTAGATCGGGGTTGGTAGATCAGGAAACCCCCCCTATGCTTACCACCATAATGGGACACCACCGGAACTTTTACGTTTTGACGCCATCGCGTCACCCCTTTTCCCAGTGATCCTGGGGCTTCCATGGCTACAGGCCCATAACCCCCAGATCAACTGGGAAACCGGATCACTCGGTTTCCAGTCGGCATATGTCAGGAACACTGTCACGCCTCAGGGCCCGGGGCCCCCCAAATTCTCCTGTGTTCCGAGGAGGATCCCAGTTTAAAACAGGTGGTTCCAGCAGCTTACCATGACTATCTTGACGTTTTTAGTAAACGTGGGGCCAACACTTTGCCTCCTCATCGCCCATATGATGACTGCCCAATCGACCTGTTGCCGGGATCCGAGATCCCTTTTGGCCGAATCTTCCCTTTGTCCGAGGTAGAGTTGGGGGTGCTTAAGGAGTATATAGAGGAGAACCTCTCAGAAGGAATTTATCCGCCCCTCCACCTCACCGGCAGGGGCGGGTATTTTCTTTGTGGAAAAGAAAGATAAATCCCTGAGGCCCTGTGTGGATTATCGAACTAAACCGAATCACAATCAAGAACCGTTACCCCTTGCCTCTGGTCCCGGAGCTTTTTCAAAGCCTAAGGTCCTCCGCTTGCTTTACCAAATTGGATCTCAGGGGGGCATATAATTTAGTTCGCATTCGAGAGGGGGATGAGTGGAAAACAGCTTTTCGCACTCGGTTCGGTCACTTCGAATATCTTGTTATGCCCTTTGGACTCTGCAATGCCCCGGCCACCTTCCAACATTTTGTTAATGATGTCTTCAGGGATTACCTTGACATCTTTGTCATTGTGTACCTCGATGACATCTTGATATTTTCACCTTCATTAGATACTCATAGGATTCATGTGGCAAAGGTTCTGGAGCGCTTGCGCCTACACGGCTTATATGCCAAAGCTGACAAGTGTAGCTTCGAGCAACAGAGTATTTCCTTCTTGGGTCTGATCATCTCCACCGCGGGGGTTGCAATGGATCCCCAGAAGGTCGCGGCAATTCTCGAGTGGCCAATTCCTACTGACAAAAAAGGCGTCCAACGATTCATTGGATTCGCCAACTTCTATAGGAAGTTCATCAGGAACTTTTCAGGTCTGGTCTCCCCTATCACACAGCTAACCAAGCTTGGGACACGCTTTAAATGGACATCAGAGGCCCAGGAGGCATTCGAATTCCTGAAGAAGTTGTTTACCACGGCACCCATCCTGGGCCACCCGGACGCAGCGCTACCATATGTACTAGAGGTGGATGCATCCGAGAATGCTGTGGGATCAATTCTGTCCCAGAGAAAGGGGCCAAAAGAGCTTCTGCACCCGGTGGCATTTTTCTCCAGAAAACTTACCCCGGCGGAGCGAAACTATGACATCGGGGACCGAGAACTACTGGCCATCAAGACCGCTTTGGAAGAATGGAGATACTTGTTGGAAGGAGCAGCCCACCCAATTTTGATCTTTACAGATCATAAAAATCTTGAATATCTGAGGACAGCTAAACGTCTAAGGCCACGCCAAGCCAGGTGGGCGCTTTTCTTTTCTCTCGTTTCTCATTCCATATCACCTACAGGCCAGGTTCCAAGAACACTAAGCCAGATGCCCTATCGCGCATGTTCGAGGATCCCAAGGAGGAACCCAAGCCAGATACCATCCTGTCATCTGGAAACTTTTTGGCCCTTCAGACGGAACTGCGCGCAAAATTGCAAGACGCATCAAGGACATTGCCTTCCTTGCCAGGGGTATCATTCTCGAATGAGGGAGGTCTGATACGGAAGGAAGGATTGATCGTAGTGCCAGAGGAGGTACAGACGCAGGTCTTGGGGCATTGTCACGACCACCCAATGGCAGGACATTTTGGATTGGCGAAGACGCTGGAGTTGCTTAGACGCACCTTCTGGTGGCCTAACATGGCTGGAGATTGTGAGCGATACGTCAGGTCCTGCACCATCTGCCAAAGAAACAAGCCACCCAGAAACAAGGCCTGGGGGTTGTTACGTCCTTTGCCCATACCTGTTCGTTCCTGGCAAATGATTGCCATGGATTTTATAGTGGAGCTTCCCCCGTCCCAGGGCCATACCGCGATCTTTGTTATTGTTGACCGCCTGTCAAAGATGGCTCATTTTGTGCCTTTGAAAAGCACCCCATCGGCTGTGGAGACTGCTCAGATTTTTATCAGAGAGGTGATCAGATTACATGGAGTCCCAGAAGACGTGGTGTCCGATCGAGGAGTGCAATTTACTTCCAAATTTTGGAGGGCTTTATGCAAGGCACTTGGCATTAAACTGTCGCTCTCCTCTGCATTTCATCCCCAGACCAACGGACAGACAGAAAGGACCAACCAGACCCTGGAACAATATCTGAGGTGCTATACGTCCTTTCTGCAAGACGATTGGCTGACACTCCTGCCCTTGGCGGAATTCGCTTATAATAATGCAAACCACTCAGCCACGGGACAATCACCATTTTTTGCAAACTATGGGTTTCACCCCACCTTCTTGCCTGATTTGATTGCTGTGAGCGCAGTTCCAGCCACCCAAAGTATGATCAATTTCTTTTCTAATAATAATAAATTACTGCAGGAAGCCATGGCTAAGGCCCAGGAGGATAACAAGAGGATTTTTGACAAGAAGCGAAGGGGGGAACTGGTGCTGCAACCAGGGGAGAGAATCTGGTTGGCAACAACAAATCTGAAGCTACTATGTCCCTCGAAGAAGCTAGGACCAAAATTTTTGGGGCCTTTTCATGTTAAACGCATGATTAATAAGGTAGCTTATGAGCTTGTCCTTCCAAAAACCTTTAAGATTCACCCAGTGTTTCACGTCTCGTTGCTAAAACCAGTTGTTGCAGATCCATTCCCAGACCGGGAATCCAGACCCCCTGAAGCCATTACTGTTGAGGACCAAGAGGAATTTGAAGTGGAAGCAATTCTAAATTGTCGAAGGAGGGGAGGCCAGACCCAGTACTTGATTAAGTGGAAAGGCTATGGTCCAGAGGAGAACTCTTGGGAACCAGCCCAAAATGTCCATGCCCCTAGACTCATCCGGGAGTTCCATCGTAGCCACCCGTGGAGGAGAGATCAGTTGGGCACCCGGAGGATGCCCATAGGGGGGGGGCAATGTCAGAGACCATCGCGACGCATGGGTCTACACATGCGTAGGTGTCTGTCAAGACATGCAAGCAGCAGTGCACTAGGACCCAGGCGCACCCGTCGTCTATGACAGTACTGGGCAGGCATTAGGACCTAGGCTGCACCTGTCAGGTGCAGGGCGGGCTACTTAAATCAGCCCTGCACAGACACTTGTTGCCGAATGGTCTCTCTGCATATCCTGTTACCTGTGTTGTGAGTACTTTGATCCGGATTATCTGACCTAGCTGTCTTCTCCTGTCCTGACCCCTTGGCTTGCCTGACTCTGCTCCTGGATGTTCCCCTTTAGATTTGATCTCCTGTTATTGACCCTGCGTGTGACCCGACCATTCTTTGCCTACTGTTTTGTACCGCACCCGACCCCCTGGCTACCGACACGGCTTGTTTGACTCTGCCCTTGCTCATTCCTCCATCCATCCATCCATCCATCCATCCCTCAGGGATCCCCGGGTCCCCTCACATCAGTCTCTCACCCTGCAGGAGCCTCCGGCAGACTCCTCTACCACTGATAGAGATATCCGGTAGCTGCGACCTGGTCCCGGAGCGCTCCAAGTCCATCCCCACCATCAGGGGCCCTGGTGAACAAGTGCTCCGGAACTTAGACTCCGCACGCTGGAGAGGCTCTATCAGGGGACTGATAGAGGTGCTGTCGGGTGGTCCGTTACAGGTCCTGACTATATATTCCTTATTCATTTATATATATCTTTTGTAACTTCAAATTTTATGTATATTTTATATTCTTTATCTGACCATACATTTGCTATTTATTTTTAGTGCTATTTATATTTACATTGTTTGTCTTCCAATATTTTTAATTGGAACCGTTAAGTTATATATTCATATTATACATAATGCCAAATATGATCCTGGTTTATATTTATATATAACAGGATGAGTTCCGCATATTAGTATATACCTACAAATGAATTATAACCAATCCTCATGATTTTTAACAATTTTAATATATATTAGACAAAGTTTCTATCATAGTTTATATTAGAGACTCGGTTTCTATTTAACATTTAACTCCCAATACGGCATAAATATGATTAGGTGGCACAACCTATGAGGATTAATAAAGTTGTACCTTACCATCCCCTAACACTGCCAATAAAATGGCGCCGCACTAAGGGAGACTATTTGTGGATTATAGATCGCAACTGCGATCCACGGCAAAATGGCGCCGATGACCCGCGCATGCGCCGTGGTCCGGCAAGATGGCGCCGACGATCTGTGCATGTGCCGATAGCCGACAAAATGGCGGGCGCACTAAGCGCGATTGTCATTAACAAATATAAATAGCACCAGTACAGATGTCCACGCTGCAAGCCCTTATCCCTATGACTACGTGCATCACACGAAACGCGTCAGAGGGGCTGCAGCAACAGGACATCTAATCACCACAGGTGGACACTTTGGAATTTATGGTCAGTAACTTTTGGAATTCTTTTTGTTATGTACTATACACCCACCATCCTTGAATAAAGGTACCTTAAGCAGTATCACGCTATGTGGTCTCTTATTGGGCACTCTGTGTGAGTGTTATCATTCGCAGTGCCCATCTGGAGGACTCAGGACCCTGGTGGTGATACCTGGTAGCGGTTTCTGGTGACCTTGTTTCTGTGGAACCTGGATAGTGATCCGTGGGTAACACGATCCGTGATTTGATGACCGATCTACGGCCTGGTGACGCAGGATTATTTATTGCGTATCTTAAACGCACATCTGGTGAGTGCATTTTTTCACCCATTTGTGTGGTTTGCACAAATTATCACTCCCGGATCAGGACGTCCACTCACCTGGAATTGTGATCTCTATATGATCCACATTATCACATTGAACTAATTTAAATATTCAATGATCACCTTCAGAGTGACATCACGTATTCGCATAAGTTTGAAATAGCATATATTGTGTGTAATAATCGTGTATCATCATTTAGTGCTGCACCATTTTATTTGTATATACATGTATTATTGGAGGTTTTTCTTGGTTACCTTTTTTCGGTGTATCAGCAGCTTATTAGCACTGTTTGTGTGTGTGTGTGTGTGTGTATATATATATATACACACACACTTTTATTTTTGTTTTAAGGTAGCGCTCACTAAATACCCTTTACTAGGTGCTTGGGTGTTAATTCACTTAATTGGCCAAAATAATAATTTATTCTGGCCATTAAAATGAATAATTGCTCAAGGGATAAACCCACCTAACATTAACACACATTTAGACACGTCAAGTGTTTTTTTCTACCAAAACGCTGCTGCTACTGGACCCACTGGCGGTGGGTTTTTTTTTACAGCTCCTAAAATCTCCTGCCACTAAAAGCTTCTATTAGGGGCGTTTGAAAGCTGTAAAAAAAAAAAAAAAAAAACTCCCCTAATAGCGGCTTCAAAAACACCCTGTGTGCATGAGGCCTAAGTGTGAAGAGAGCAATGTACTGAGATAATCCTCTCCAATGTGATAACGATATTTTTTATTTATTTTTATTTATTTATTTCAGGTACTTATATAGCGCCGTCAATTTACACAGCGCTTTACATATATATTGTACATTCACATCAGTCCCTAACCCTCAAGGGGTGTACAATCTAAGGTCCCTAACTCGCATTCATACATACACATACTAGGGACAGTTTAGACAGGAGCCAATTAACCTACCAGCATGTCTTTGGAGTGTGGGAGGAAACTGGAGTACCCGGAGGAAACCCACACAGGCACAGGGAGAACATGCAAACTCCAGGCAGGTGGTGCCATGGCTTAGTTCTTAGTTTCTGTTATAACATTTTGTACATAAGTGATTTTTCTCCTTCACTGATGTGCGCTAATGAGGCTGCACTGATGGGCACTGATAGGCAATACTGATGAGGAGGCACTGATGGGCATTGACAGGCATCACTGATGGGAACTAAAAAAGGAATATCATATATGGCACTGTTAGGCGACACTGATAGGCAGCTCTGACTGGCACTGATAGGCAGCATTGACAGGTGGCACTGACTGGCACTGATAGTTGGCACTAAAAGGCAGCTCAGATGGGCACTGGTAGGCACTGATATGTGGCACTGATGGGCACTGACAGGTGGCATTGATGGGACACTGACAGGTGGCACTGAAGGGGCTACACTGATCATCAAGGCACACTGATCTTCAGTGCGCTGATGATCAGTGTACATGTACCCTCTGAGTAATGCTGATTACCGGTTCTCCTCTCGTCACGAGATGTCAGCGTGACGATAACCGGCATTTCCTTATTTACATGCTGTCACGGAGTGCCGTGCTCCCCCCACACCCCTGTGCCTGCTGTCCCCCTCCTTTATCACCTCACCCCTCTCTCCCCTCCTTGCCGAGTCCTCTCATCCTGCCACAGCCTTTGAAGACAGATGGTGCAGGATGAGAGAAAGTGGCCCCTGTGGCGAGGATCACACCTCTCCCGGACATATCGCCGGAAGAACTGTGACCCCCCGCCAGGAGACCCCCGTTCAGTGCCGCCGGCCTGTCTCCGCGCACCCCCCCCAGCAGGCGCAGAGCGGGTACGAGGCTTCCTGCGCCCGCCAGAGATAAAGGCCACATTCTCGAGAACGCAGCCCGAGTCAAGGGGGCGTGCTTCATTGCCCGGCAATGTAGCGCTGTGCCGGATGTTGCCAGGGCAACTGGGAAGCGTCCTGCTCCAGCCTTAAGAAGGCAGGAGCAGGACTCTCCGGGTGTCTTCTTCCTGCTGCTGTCCCCGAAGCTGCTGGGAGGTCTGAGCTGAGGACAGACCCCCTCAGCCAAACCCGCTGAACACTCTGCCTAATGCTCGGGGTTCAGGAATAGTACCCGCTGTCACTCTAATAATTTGGGCCAGGAATATTACCCGCTGCTATTCTGCTTAGTACTTTGGGCCAGGACTATTACTTGCTGCTACTCTGCCTAATACTCTGGGGCCAGAAATACCTGCTGAGGGCCCAACGATACTGTGCCTAATACCCTGGGACAGGATTTCCCGCTGCAACTCTGCCTAATACTGTGGGGCCAGGATTACTCATTGCTGCTGTGTGCCAGAAATACCCACTATGTGAATTATCTGCTGTGTACTGAGGAGTGTCACTGTCTGCTGCCGGTCGCTGTGAGCCAGAAAGAACCCCTGCCAGAACTGTGAGTGGCCTTACCCCTGTTTCCCCTGTCTGGACTGTCCGTGAACTTTCCCCCCTTACTTTTCCCTGCCTGGACTGTCTGTGAGCCCCTCCATCACCCTGCCTGGATTACAATTTACCAGAGACTCCAATTTTGCCCTACCTGGGGCCAGATTAGTTATTTTTGCCCCTTCCCTGCTCCTCCCCCGCTCTGGGTACTTGGACGCTACCCTCAGACCCAAATTGAGTGATTGTCATAATTCAATAAAGCTTTGTGTGTTTATCATGTTCTCTGTGTGTTTGTCCTGCCTACGCTCTCGTCACATACTGGTTGGCAGCGGAGGGATCAGAACACTAAGGGAGATGACAGACAATGATAGCCAGCTGACGCTGGACCTGGGCCGGCCCAGCGAGTACAGAAACTGGACTGTGATAAGTTTGCAGGAGAAGGCCTGGATGCTGGCCCTCACCTGGAGGGGCTTATCTAAGGAAGAACTGATCACGGCCATTGAGGAGGCCGACCCCCGAGAGGATGAACAAGGGGAGAGCAATCAACTAAGGCCGGCCTCCCCCACATACAATGACCAAAGACCCAGGAGCCCCTGGATTACTCGGTATGAAGAGGAAATGGCCAACCTAGGGCCTGGGACCACGTTAGATGACAGGCTATCCAGAGGGCTCATGAGAGAGAGAGCCAGGGGGGCCACCGAGACCAGAATCCCCCCCCCCAGCCCAGAACCCTGGGGCCTGACCTTCCCAGGGTCACTCGCAAAGATTTCAAGCCCTTTAATGAAGCTGCCGGGGATGTGGAGGGGTTCTTCCAAGACTTTTAACACTTGTGTCAACTCCTGGAAGTGCCTCAGACAGATTGGCTACGGCACCTCATTGGACCGCTGGAAGGGGGTGCAGCCGCTGCATACCGTACGCAAGATGCCCAAGAGAATAGAGATTACGCACGGGTCAAACAGACCGTGCTAGAGCACTAAGCGGTAATCCCAGAAACCCACCGAGTCCGTTTCCGGAACCTCCCTTGTCACGCCGACCCATCCTACAAGATGTACGCGCACAAAATGTTGCAGTCCTGCCGGCGGTGGCTAGAAGGGGAACAGGCCCGCACCGCGGAAGAAATTATCCAGGCTTTCTTGAAAGAACAATTTTTTGCTCAATGCCCTGCCGAGGTGCGCGGGTGGGTGAGGGAATGCAATCCTGCCACCCTTGAGAAGGCTGCTGCCCTGGCTGAAGAGGTTCTCACCATCAAACCCCACTGGAAAAAACAAACTGCTGAGCCGCCAAAGGCCCACCCACCTGTCCGGCCATCCCTCAGTCCCGCCACTCCACCCCCCAGGGGAGTCCTCCTGCCTGCTACAGCAAACCCCGCAGTGCCTCTCTACCACCCCAGACCCGCGGGGCCACCCCTGGACCATCGGTGCTACGGATGCAACTGGGGCACATCCATGCCAACTGCCCCAACCCCAGAGGCCGTCGCTTCAACCGCCCGGTTAACTACCTTGAGCTAAACCCAGTAGAAGAGCCACTGCCCCCACCACCCAGCGAATGGGTGACCACCCCGGAGGCCGTCAGTCCCTGGGGGGTCTACAGTGTCCACCCCCCAGTCAATTCCTACTCTGAGCAGAGGCAGCGCCACCTGCAGGCAATTCGTATTGATGGGCAAACCACCACCGGCTTCAGGGATACCGGGGCCTTCCTCACCATAGCGGATTCCGGTGTGATAAGGCTCCGGACATACAACCCGGCCCTGGATTCTCAATGGAGCTGGCGGGAGGAGCCAGACAGCATATTCCCCGGGCGTCCTTATGCCTTGATTATGGATTTGGGAGAAGCGTTGCCAGATTGGCGTCATGGGCGGCCTCCCAGCGGATGTCCTACTCGGGAATGATCTAGGGGAGCTGCAGTGTTGGGGTTGTGACCAGAAGCCAAGCAGGTCGAGATCTTCCCACGGACGAGACCACCACGGGACCCCCCCCCCTCCATGGACCTGGTGAGTGCCCCCAACTCAGACCTAGACACCACCCTGACCTGGGACCAAGAGACTTTTAAGAGGGAGCTAGACGCAGACCCCACCTTGGGCCCAGGCAGATGCTGGACCATTACAGGGGGGCGGGGAACAACTTTGGTGGGAGCAGGGGCTGCTGTATCGCAGGGCGTGCCCAAGCCGCCCGGGCCAGCCTCACACTGCCTCCAAATAACTAGTAGTACCCAGACTGTTTACTGTAGGTTCCCGCTGCTCCAAATCGCACATGACATTCTGTTAGCTGGCCATCTAGGGAAGGGGGATGCAGAGGTGTGTGTGAGTGGGGGATGCAGAGGTGTGTGTGAGTGGGGGATGCAGAGGTG
This sequence comes from Staurois parvus, assembly GCA_951230385.1. Taxonomy (NCBI): domain Eukaryota; kingdom Metazoa; phylum Chordata; class Amphibia; order Anura; family Ranidae; genus Staurois; species Staurois parvus. Next base: position 68,933 of record CATNWA010020580.1, on the reverse strand, counting down.
TGTGCAGGAGGTGCAGAGGTGTGTGTGAGCAGGGGGTGCAGAGTGTGTGAGCGGGGGGTGCAGAGGTGTGTGTAAGCAGGGGGTGCAGAGGTGTGTGTGAGCGGGAGGTGCAGAAGTGTGTGCAGGAGGTGCAGAGGTATGTGTGAGTGGGGGGTGCAGAGGTGTGTGTGAGCAGGGGGTGCAGAGGTGTGTGTGAGAAGGGGTGCAGAGGTGTGTGTGAGCAGGAGGTGCAGAGGTGTGTGTGAGAAGGGGGTGCAGAGGTGTGTGTGTGAGCAGGAGGTGCAGAGGTGTGTGTGAGAAGGGGGGGCAGAGGTGTGTGTGAGCAGGAGGTGCAGAGGTGTGTGTGAGAAGGGGGTGCAGAGGTGTGTGTGAGAAGGGGGTGCAGAGGTGTGTGTGTGAGCAGGAGGTGCAAAGGTGTGTGCAGGAGGTGCAGAGGTGTGTGTGAGCGGGGGGTGCAGAGGTATGTGTGAGCGGGGGGTGCAGAGGTATGTGTGAGCGGGAGGTGCAGAAGTGTGTGTGAGCGGGGGGTGCAGAGGTATGTGTGAGCGGGGGTGCAGAGGTGTGTGTGAGCGGGGGGTGCAGAGGTGTGTGTGAGCGGGGGGTGCAGAGGTGTGTGTAAGCGGGGGGTGCAAAGGTGTTTGTAAGCGGGGGGGGTGCAGAGGTATGTGTGAGTGGGGGGTGCAGAGGTATGTGTGAGCGGGGGGGGGCAGAGGTGTGTGTGAGCGGGGATTGTATTTTTTAAATTCATATTCATTTACATTCATGACTTTAAATAAAAAGTTGAATATAATACAATTATATTAAAAAAAATTATTTTATTAAAAACTGTCCATTTCAGTTTCGGTTTTCGGCTTTTCATTTCGGTGCACCCCTAATATTTTTCCTTTAATTGCAGCAATTTTCAAACCAAACCATTAGGGCTCATTCACATGGGTGCTTCGTCATGTACAGCATGCAAAGCCATTTGTTTACTCATTTCCACCAATGAGCTGCATGCAGGCAGTCCATAGAAAGTAAATAACAATCAGCAGTGTGGACTCAGCCACCCTTTGACAGGTACAGTGGGGATCGAAAGTTTGGGCACCCCAGCTAAAAATTTGTATTAATGTGCATAAAGAAGCCAAGGAAAGATGGAAAAATCTCCAAAAGGCATCAAATTACAGATTAGACATTCTTATAATATGTCAACAAAAGTTAGATTTTATTTCCATCATTTACACTTTCAAAATAACAGAAAACAAAAAATGGTGTCTGCAAAAGTTTGGGCACCCTGCAGAATTTATAGCATGCACTGCCCCCTTTGCAAAGCTGAGACCTGCCAGTGTCATGGATTGTTCTCAATCATCGTCTGGGAAGACCAGGTGATGTCAATCTCAAAGGTTTTAAATGCCCAGACTCATCTGACCTTGCCCCAACAATCAGCACCATGGGTTCTTCTAAGCAGTTGTCTAGAAAACTGAAACTGAAAATAGTTGACGCTCACAAAGCTGGAGAAGGCTTATGAAGATAGCAAAGCGTTTTCAGATGTCAATATCCTCTGTTCGGAATGTAATTAAGAAATGGCAGTCATCAGGAACAGTGGAAGTTAAAGCAAGATCTGGAAGACCAAGAAAAATATCAGACAGAACAGCTCGCAGGATTGTGAGAAAAAACAATTCAAAACCCACGTTTGACTGCACGATCCCTCCAGAGAGATCTGGCAGACACTGGAGTTGTGTTACACTATTCCACTATAAAGAGATACTTGTACAAATATGGTCTTCATGGAAGAGTCATCAGAAGAAAACCTCTTCTACGTCCTCACCACAAAAATCATCGTTTGAACTTTGCAAATGAACATATAGACAAGCCTGATGCATTCTGGAAACAAATTCTGTGGACCGATGAGGTTAAAAACTGAACTTTTTGGCCGGAATGAGCAAAGGTACGTTTGGAGAAGAAGGGGCACAGAATTTAATGAAAAGAACCTCTGTCCAACTGTTAAGCATGGGGTTGGATCAATCATGCTTTGGGGTTGTGTTGCAGCCAGTGGCACAGGGAACATCTCACGAGTAGAAGGAAAAATGGATTCAATAAAATTTCAGCAAATTTTGGAGGGTAACTTGATGCCATCTGTGAAAAAGCTGAAGTTAAAGAGAGGATGGCTTCTACAAATGGATAATGATCCTAAACACACCTCGAAATCCACGGGGGATTACATCAAGAGGCGTAAACTGAAGGTTTTGCCATGGCCTTCACAATCTCCTGACCTCAACATAATTGAAAATCTATGGATAGACCTTAAAAGAGCCGTGCGTGACAGACAGCCCAGAAATCTCAAAGAACTGGAAGACTTTTGTAAGGAAGAATGGGCAAAGATACCTCAAACAAGAATTGAAAGACTCTTGGCTGGCTACAAAAAGCATTTACAAGCTGTGATACTTGCCAAAGGGGGCAGTACAAGATATTAACTCTGCAGGGAGCCCAAACTTTTGCAGACGCCATTTTTTTGTTTTCTGTTATTTTGAAAGTGTAAATGATGGAAATAAAATCTAACTTTTGTTGACATATTATAAGAATGTATAATCTGTAATTTGATGCCTTTTGGAGATTTTTCCATCTTTCCTTGGCTTCTTTATGCACATTAATACAAATTTTTAGCTGGGGTGCCCAAACTTTCGATCCCCACTGTATGTAGAGATGGGTGTAAAGACTGTGCATCCAGGTCCTATGTGAATGAATAGGTGTATATTGTACCGCTACTCAGTCACTAGAAAAAGTGTTAAAAAGTAAATAAAAATGCACAGAGTTTTTGACAAGTCATTTATTGGAAAAGAAAATGTTCCAGGGTGTACAGTTGTGCTCAAAAGTCTGCATACTCTGGCAGAAATTGTGAAATGTTGGCATTGATATTCAAAATCTGACTGGTCATGCCAAAAAATGCTATTTTATTGAAGGATGATGATCATATGAAGCCATTTATTATCAAATAGCTGTTTGGCTCCTTTTTAAAACATAATGATAACAGAAATCACCCAAATGGCCCGGATCAGAAGTCTCCGCCCCCTGGAATGTTTGGCCTCGGTACAGACACACAAGGTGACACACATGGGTTACAATGCCAATTAGAGGTTAATGTCCCACATCTGTGGCTTTTTAAATTGCAATTAGTGTCAGTGTATAAATAGTCAATGAGTTTGTTAGCTCTTACATGGAAGCACTGACTAGGATTGATACTGAGCCATGGGGAGCAGAAAAGAACTGTCAAAAGTCCTGCGTAACAAGGTAATGGAACTTTATAAAGATGGAAAAGGACATAAAACGATGGATCTTCACTGGGTTTTAATTGTTTTTTTTAATACAGGACTTGTCATAAACAGTGTGTGTGCTTTTATTTACTTTTCACAATTTTTTTTTTGGTGAATAAGTAGGGGTACAATGTACTCCATACTCATTCACATACAGGGGCTAGGATCTGGGTGCCCCCTTGTTAAAGGGGGATTTCAGATTTCAATAAGATACCCCCCTCTACTCCCACAATCACTGGTCCAGGGTTATGGGGAAGAGGCCCTTGTACTCATCAACATGGGGACAAGGTGCTTTGGGAGGGTGGAGCCCCCTACCCTAAAGCACCCCCCCATGTTGAAGGCATGTTGTCTGGTATTTTGGAGGGACCCCATGCCATTTTTTTTTACTTTGGTGTGGGGTTCCCCTTAAAATTCATGCAAGACATGAAGGGCTTGCTATGCATTGGGGGATGACCCCCCCACACACACAATTTTTTTTCTCAATTTTTTATTGCCGGCAATTGTTTAGTTCACATTCAGCTGATGACTCGTCTGTTGGTAAGAATGCCGGAGGCGGCGTTTCCTTAACACTAATGCCACCACTAAATGTAGCTTACACTGCGCTAAACTCTGCTGAAAGCCGGCAAAACATGCTGAAATATTAGTGGTTTTTATCCAGCATTTTTTTTAGCAGTTTTTAACTTCAAATGTGCATGAAGCCTAATATGGGATCGAAAAACTGGAATCAAAACCAAATACATCCCTGCAATGGGTGTTACCAACCTGTCGCAGTGCAGTGGACATACAAATGCCCAGCAGTGTGAAAGATCCATCAATACATCTACAACAAGCGTCATAGTAGGAATGATGAGTAAGAAAAAGGAAACAAATCATTCTATTTATAATACTAGAAATTCTGACTACAACCCCATTGTAATTAGAAATCTATGTGAATGCAGAACTCCAGAGGAAACTTTCTTCAGTTTAGACAGTAGAGAAGGGTTAGCACCTCTGTCAGGTTGTATTGTTGGCTGGAACTTCATAGGAAGATTTCCCTTCACTCCCTGTTCCAATGACACAACTGGAAGTATAGAAATTGTGCAAATGGGGACAAAGACAGAAGTCAAACCTGACAAAGGTTCAACCCTTCTCTGCACCCCCAAAAAGTGTTTTGGTCGGAGTAATACTTTATTAAAACCCACAAGAGGTGATTAGATCACAAAACAACCCCATAACCCAAACCATATGTCAGAGACGTTTCTGGTGGGAGGATTTACTGACAACAAATGCAGATTAAAGTTCAGTATCAGGCGGAATATTTTCTTCAGTTTTTGATGGGAAAGGTTAGATATTCTGTCATGTTTAACCCCTTGTCTACCAAGGTATGATTATAAATGATTTGGTATTTAAGGGGTTAAAATAAGTTCCCAGCCGCTGCAGCTGTCAGCTTAATGTTGATTTCTTTCAGTCAGCAATCAGCTTTCAAGTCGAGGTGATCCGGCAGCTTCACATCCACACAATCACTTTTAAGACCCCGGCTGCACTGGGTGCGACTTGGCATACGATTTGCATGCCATGTGACTTGCACATTGCATGCCAATCCGCACCCTATTGTCCGCAATTACAGCCGTCATATCGGTGAGGTTCCACTTGGTTGTACTCGCACCAATTTCTAAAGTAGTATTTGCGCTACTTTTGGTGATTTACATAGATATCTTTGTCAGATACCTTGCAAATCGCACCTGAAATCAGCGGGTCCCCTGACTTTGAAATTGTGTAACTTCACTGTACATCACATGATTTCAAAGTCAGGCTTGATGTGACCGGGGGGGGGGTGTAAAGGACTCTGCAGTCGCTGTCACTCCCCATCACCCCATAAACACAACTATTTTATTTTACCAAAATCTCTGCTATGTGTTTCCTCCAAATGTCACTACAGTGTATTCTTTCCTGAAATTATGACTGATTGTAACTGCAGCCATTTTATTCTACAGGGTCTCTGCTTTCAGAAAATATATACAATAATTTGGGGGTTTTAGTAATTTTCTAGCAATAAATGCTGATATTAATGTGTGATAAATAAATTGTTCCGGTAGAGAAGTAGTGAAACCTTGTCTGTGTCCCCATGTCCTCTTCCTGCTCTGTGTGACACCCATCATCTGGACAGGAAGTGAGGGGGAATCTCTCATGGCAGGACAGACACCAATACAATGCAGACAGAGGTCCTAACATTTCCCCAATCTATCCGAAACTGAAAACGTTTTCCTAGAGTTGGGTTTAAGGAAGATCTAAAGCTGAATGTCTGTTATTGTGGATAAAGTAGGGGAGGGAACAACCTCTGTATTCTGCCATCCGGGTCTCATTAGGGGGATTTTCCTTCACTTCCTGTCCTATAGACTCAACAGGAAGTGAGAAGAAATCCCCTCCTAGTTGTCACAGAAACAAATGTCCCCATTCTTCCTGTTGTGGTGACAACACATCATGTTGGTTGTGTCCTCACTATTCTTCCTGTGATTTGGTGATCAGCACACATGGGGGGGGGGGGAGGTGAGTCTCCCTAACGGGGACACAGACAGCAATACAATCCATCCAGAGGATCTGACCCCTCACCACTCCATCCAAATCTGAAATACAAGTCCCCCCCTCCAGTTATATGTCCATGTGACAGAGGAGAATGAACACAGCGCCCCCTCCAGGATCACATCTAGAACAGGAAATAGGTGTGAGCAGTGAGAAGGTGAAATGTATTGTCAGCGGATACACTGTGATGTCTGGTGAGCCCTGACCTCTCCGCCCCCCCGCTCCGTACACACGATCCAGGAGCAGCCTTCAGAGCCTGGAGAGCCGTATTGTCATCTTCACACAGACAGGACATGGCTGTCACTTCCACAATACTTCTACCTTTATCACTACACATTGATTTCTACCATTCTATACAACACTTGGAGGAAATCCCCCCCACTGACAACATGGCATCTATATTGTCCTCTACTTACCACACTGCACCCCTGACACCCCCACAATCATCAGGATGAGGGGGGTCACCATCTTCATCCTCCCCGCTGTCATCTATAGAGACCCCAAAACACCTCACCGTCCACTTCCCCCAGCTCAGGGACAGTCTGTGTACAGGAGGGCGGAGCTCTGTGCTGATTGGAGGAGGCTTCCTCTCTACCCAATAGGAAAATCAGGAGAGGGAGGGTCAGCAGTTACCGGGCAGAGTGACAGTGAGAAGGTTGGAGAGAAGAAGCCAAAAGTGAAAGTGAAATCTGGAGACATCCAACCAATAGGATTCCAGGAATCCAAAGATTGTGAATGTGCAAATCCCCCCAATCATCTCCTGATACCGGGCATGGGAGAGATCCACAGGAAACCCCGGAGACCAATCACAGGAGGGATCTCTACTTATTGATCTACAGGGATCCCTCCGCACCATTCCACCCCAGAGAAGGAGCTTACAATCTAATGCCCCCCCACTGACATACAGACACACTCAGGACAATGCCGGGGAATCCCCATCATCTGCAACACGGGTCTCCAAACATCGGCCCGGGGGCCAGATGAGGTCCTGTGCTTGCTTTTATCTGGCCCTTGGAGCACTATTTCATCCACTGACACCAACAATGGGGCATAAATCCCCTCAACTCTCCTAGATTGTAAGCTGGAAAGAGCAGGGCCCTCGATCCCCTCATGTTTTGCATTGTATTGGTATTGTTCTGTCACAAGTTCTGTCCCCCTTTGTAATGTACAGCGCTGAGCGAACTATTGGGCTTTATAAATACTGTATAATAATAATAATATAATAACTGACACCAATGAAGGGGCGCAATTCATCCCCTTCATTCTAAGATTTTACATTCGATGGATCCTTAGTGGGGTCAAACCGACATTCGTCTTCGACCGCAGTGATGAGAGAATCTCCCACACATACACGTGTACACAGTGCGCTCCCGCACATACATGTGTACACAATACGCAGAGCGCCCTCCACGTGTACGCGGAGCGCCCCCACACGTGTACGCGGAGCGCCCCCACACGTGTACGCAGAGCGCTCCCCGCACACATACGCAGAGCGCTCCCCGCACACATACGCAGAGCGCTCCCCGCACACATACGCAGAGCGCTCCCCGCACACATACACAGAGCTCTCCCGCACACATACACAGAGCTCTGCCCGCACACATACACAGAGCGCTCCCCGCACACATATACACAGAGCTCTCCCGCACATATACACAGAGCACTCCCCGCACATATACACAGAGCGCTCCCCGCACACATACACAGAGCTCTCCTACACATATACACAGAGCTCTCCCCCCACACACACACAGAGCACTCCCGCACATATACACAGAGCTCTCCCCGCACGCACACACACACAGAGCGCTTCCGCACATATACACAGAGCTCTCCCGCAAGCACACACACACAGAGCGCTCCCGCACATATACACAGAGCTCTCCCACACACATACACAGAGCTCTCCCGCACACATACACAGAGCTCTCCCGCACACATACACAGAGCGCTCTCCGCACATATACACGGAGCTCTCCCCGCACATATACACAGAGCTCTCCCGCACACACACAGAGCTCTCCCCACGAGAGCTCTCCCCACGCACATACACAGAGCTCTCCCGCACACACACACACAGAGCTCTCCCCGCGCACATACACAGAGCTCTCCCGCACATATACACAGAGCTCTCCCCACATATACACAGAGCTCTCCCCACACATATACACAGGCAGCTGCTATCTCTGTGTTCTCTTCTTATTGTAACCTCTCATTAGTGTGCACAGTGCCACCTGCTGGAGGAGATTTGTAGTTACAAACACTTGATTTCCAGGAAACCGCATGACTTCCTATAACAGAGAGCTACTCACATATACTGCCTATAAGAAAACGGTTATCAGCTGACTAGGGCAGACCTGCCAGAAAAAGACGGTATATTATGAATCCTAAGCGGAGTAAATTATCACCATCAATAGTGGATGCAAATCATTGTATTTACATCATTTAGATCATGGAAAGGTTTGGCATTGTAAACATGGTGTACACACAGCCAATCACAAAAATACAATCAGTGAATAAAAACAAAAAACAAACAAAGCATTCTGCGTTTTCACTTCGCTGCATCAATTTACATGGCTGAAAGAACCATAGTAAGTACTGAACAGGAAAATCTTCTTTTCTGATGTTTGGGGCGTCCATTATAGTAGGACTCTGATTGGTTATATCTTCACAGGTTTGATTTCTTATTATTATTCTCCAATCTTGTAAATGTCTTTGTACTTCCTTCATATATTCATCGATATTGAATGATAGAATAGTGGGCGGTAAAACTTCTGGAGAATAAATGTGCAATAAATAAAGAATCTGGGAAAAGTCACCTTATACATATATATCTGCATCTATAGCCACAAGCTGGAATCCAATGGTTTCTAATGACTCTAAAGAGGAAAGATATCATTGTAAACTTAATTCCCTTCCTTGTATTCCATCATCATCATGTAAGCTGGTAAAGAAAATTGCATTGTGTATGTCCAATCTCAAATCAGCCGATATTCCTTAAATAGGATACACTTGGTGGATAACAGTAATGGGAAATCTATGATGAATAATAAAATATTAATATACAGAAAATGATGGATAACTATGGGCAGTTCCAATGAAAGAAATAGTTCCCCTAATGGAATCCCCGTTGTTTCCACCTATAGAGTATGGATCTTAACCTCCTTAGCGGTAATCCCGAGTGTAACTCGGGGTAAAAAAACTTCTATACCACAAGCGGTAACCCCGAGCTACACTCGGGCTTACCATGCGGCGTTGCTCTGGGGGTCCCTGCAGCACTTACCTTGTCCTTCGCTCCAGCGATGTGTCCCCTGCAGCGTCTCCGGCCATCTCCTCCGGCCAATGCCGGCATCCGGCTTCTGTGTTCCGGTCCCTGTGACGGCGGGAAATTTGAAATTTTTAAAAAATGTCATTTTTGCTGTCATTGCTGTTTCAATGCATTTCACATATTTCGTCCCTACTGCTTTGTCCGGCGCCCTGCCTGCATTTTGAATGTTCTTTCTGCCTGGAAACTTAGAAAGGTCCATGGCGTCCAAAAAGCGTCCCTTTAGGTCAAAAGCGGTTTTAGAACAGCGATAGTAAATCAGAACTACTTGCAGAATTGAGTGATAATGATTCGTGGGGGAAATTCGTCATCAGACACTGAAAACGATTTTGCGACTTTGCTCAGCGATGTGCGAATTTGCCTCTGTATTTCAAATTTTAGTGTTTTTGGTTTGATTATATTATTGAATTAAATTTATTATTATTATATTATTATTTTTTATGATTATTTATTAAATTATAATTTATGATTTTGTGTTTCAAATTTTATCCTACCCGGGATGTTTAATAGACTCTTGTTCGTACAGATTTCAGTGAGTTATTCCTAAAAATTACAGCCTACAATAAAAAACTACATATTTCCATGCAAAAAAATGGTACCGCTTTCAGCACAAAAAATCGGAAAGAATCATACCGGCAAGGAGGTTAAGACCCATTTTCAAAAGATGAGAGGTAATGACCCTCCTAGATGCCAAAAATGATTATTATTGTAGGTAAAGCTTGAATCACAATACTACATTGGACATGTATGTAAATAGCCTACTATAGGCCCCAAAAATTCCTCTTCTAAGAGCAAGGCGGTTAAATTCACATGTGCCTTTAGAAAGGTTTATGGACAGAAAGTCCCGTTTCCCATATATTAATGCTTATCACATAGTGTAACGGAACCGGACCCCGACTGCGCTAGGGTATTTCTGTTAGACTCCCGCTTCCCTATCCGAACATTATCCACGGACCCCACCGCTGACCATGCAGGACGAGACAACACCAGGCTTCTTAAGACAGGAAGTGAACTGGTTTATTTTAACACAGAGACAAGATATATACACAGGGCAATACATTTAGTACCAGGAAACACATCAGCAGGCTGTCCCATCAGGGGGAAGGGCTGCCGGAAACCCACCAACCCATTACAAACACATATCCCATAATAGTTTGCTCCCAAGAAAGACACACAATAGAACAATGGGATGCAGCCGCATGGCAGTGAACAATGAACAACCCCCCACCCCAATATTAGGACAGATCACCCTGTACCCCTAACAGGCACAGGGTGACTTGCACATAATAGGGATATGGGGAGCTGAGACAGGGGTCTACCCACCTCTCCAAAGGGGGCTGTGTTCCATGGGCCCCACCACCCAAAGTCACTCCCGTCAAACATAGCACATAATCAGTTGTCACCTATATAAGGACCGAAAATGTCTCTTCTGAATAATAGTGATGGAGTTCCTCTGTAAGGCTAAGAACATTAAAGTCCCGTTACTATATAGAGTGCGAGACATTGCTTAGCACTATTCAGAAATGACTTGTCACCGGTGGAAGTGATGTATCGCCATGTGAAGCTAAATGAACTCCCGGAAGTCAGCCGAAGTACTGGCGGTTTCCATCTTGCCCAGTGTTTATCCAAGATGGAGACGTATGGCGTACCTCTTTCCCTTCATGGACACTGCAGCATGGTGTTACGCAGAGCATGATGATGTCATTACATTGATGCGTTTCGTTCGCCAATCTTTGAGGACTTCGTCAGAACTGGGAGGGGACAGCTTTCCCATTCCTTATATAGTGCAAAATTTGCATGATCTCGTCCTTTTGTCACCCTCTTGTGTTGAAATGTCATCATTACATTGTTTCCAAGTCTGAGTTAAATTCTAAAACATATATGACTGACGTGTATAGATCATTAAAGAATGGTCATGAGACATGCAATAAATCAGATATTATATCTATCAAATATCATTCAGCAGATGACAATATATCATCACAAGTTTTTCCTTTTTCAAAAATCTAGTGCCATTTGCATAGTGCAGATAATATCAAAACATTAGCAAAATATTCAAAAAAAGCGTATTATTTAAGAAATATTTTGAAAGTTTAATCCATGTGGTATCAAAGTACCCAGCGTATAGATCCAGAATTTCTCTTTTTGCAAAAGAACCTTATCAAAATCCCTTCTTCTAGAGGAGATATTGAGGAGAAAATTATCCTTTACTTTTAAACCATCTATTTTACCCTGATGTATTTCCTAAAAATGTGGGGCTAGGGGGTTTATCCTTTCTTTATCATTTTTTACTTCTATGTTCATTTTTTTATCACGTATATGTTCGATAATACGTATTCTTAAGGATCTTTTTGTCTTTCCTATATAGAATTTTTTACATGGGCATTCTAGCATATAAATTACTCCACTGCTAGAGCAATTTATTAAGTTCTTTATTTCAGAAGTTTTTGAATTGTCTAAATTTTTTTTTTTTTTTTTGTACATAGGGGCAAATCTGACAATGACCACATGGATACATACTTGTAGTTTTACCCATTTTTATCAACCTGTTTTCTTTAGGGATTTCTCTAAATTCTGATTGTACCAGTATATCATTTAGGTTAGAGGTTCTTTTAGTGACCATTTGTGGTTTATCACCTACTATCTCTGCTATTCCTGGATTCATAGTTAGTAAATGCCAGTGAGAGTAAAATACTTTTTTGACTTCCTTCCATTGTTGTTCATACTTTGTTATGAACCTAATAGGTTCATTCTGGTTTTTTATTTACTTTATTATTACTATTTCCAAGCAATTCCCCTCTAGCTTTGCATGAAGCCTTTTACTTGGCTCTCCTCAGGGTTTTATGTGAATAGCCTCTTTCTCTAAATCTCTGGTAAAGTTGTGCCGCCTCTATTTTAAATTGAGTTTCATTTGTACAATTTCTTCTTATTCAAAGGAATTGACCAACTGGTATAACTTGTTTAATGTTTCAGGGTGATGACTAGTTGCATGTAAAAGGGTATTAGCTGCAGTCTCTCCTAAATGTTCTGGTAATCAATGTGTTATCTTGGATTGAGATGGATAGATCTAAAAAAATACATTTCCTTACAGTCATAATTATGTTAGTTTGATATTCCTATCATTTTGATTTAAACTAGTAAGATATACTGCCACCTACTGATCTCATGTACCGCCGCCTACTGCTCCCATGTACCGCCGCCTACTGCTCCCATGTACCGCCGCCTACTGCTCTCATGTACTGCCACCTACTGCTCCCATGTACCGCCGCCTACTGCTCCCATGTACCGCCGCCTACTGCTCCCATGTACCGCCGCCTACTGCTCCCATGTACCGCCGCCTACTGCTCCCATGTACCGCCGCCTACTGCTCTCATGTACCGCCGCCTACTGCTCTCATGTACCGCCGCCTACTGCTCCCATGTACCGCCACGTACTGCTCCCATGTACCGCCGCCTACTGCTCTCATGTACCGCCGCCTACAGCTCTCATGTACCGCCGCCTACTGCTCCCATGTACCGCCGCCTACTGCTCTCATGTACCGCCGCCTACAGCTCTCATGTACCGCCGCCTACTGCTCTCATGTACCGCCGCCTACTGCTCCCATGTACCGCCGCCTACAGCTCTCATGTACCGCCGCCTACTGCTCTCATGTACCGCCGCCTACTGCTCCCATGTACCGCCGCCTACTGCTCTCATGTACCGCCGCCTACAGCTCTCATGTACCGCCGCCTACTGCTCTCATGTACCGCCGCCTACTGCTCTCATGTACCGCCGCCTACTGCTCCCATGTACCGCCGCCTACTGCTCCCATGTACCGCCGCCTACAGCTCTCATGTACCGCCACCTACTGCTCTCATGTACCGCCGCCTACTGCTCTCATGTACCGCCGCCTACTGCTCTCATGTACCGCCGCCTACTGCTCTCATGTACCGCCGCCTACTGCTCCCATGTACCGCCACCTACTGCTCTCATGTACCGCCATCTACTGCTCTCATGTACTGCAGTTCTGTAACAACATATCTATACTAAAAATCCTTGTTCATGTAAGATCAGGAACAAAAACAATCCCCTGTAATGTAGATGCAAATTATGGGTTGTTCAGGATTGCTGGCAACAAACCAAAAGTTTTTTTTAAATAATAGTGTTCATTTTGTAAATCATATTAACCCTTAGATACACCAAATATACCCAATAATGCCTTCTTGCCTTTCTCCCCTTATTCATTTTTATTAGTGTTACTTAAAAGAAATAAAAATGTAAAACACCTTTTAGTTAATTTTTAAATACTTTTGTATCAGAAACATACTTTGAGTTTCATTATAAACAAAACTAATTGTAGAATAAACTTTTAATTTGTTATAATAAATATAAAAGGTATTCAATGTGCCACTAATGTGTAGTGCTATCCCCTTAGGAGCTGCTGAGTATTTTGGGTTCCCTCTTGCTTCGCTCTGAGACAGATTTGAGAGCTCAGCTCCTACTGGCACCACCGTAAAACCTTGACCAGGATAACCTCCCTGGCTCTGAGACATGAAATAATCACACAGTTTGCAGAATTTTAAGTGAACAAATACTCTGATTGTACTAAAGTCAGGGTAAAGGTACTACAAGCACAAAAGAAACAATAGTAGGTGTGTACAAGAGATAAGCACTGTGGAAAACTTAGCCAAAATTGAAATATACAGTACCACTTTGCAGGACCAGAGTTTAAACATCAGTTCCAGCACTGAGATTTTTTCCCCCAAAGTGAGCTAAGATAAACTATCAATAGAAATTGTGCTAACTCACTTCTTGGTTCTCAATGGCTAAGAACAGGGATTAACCCTCAAGATGAATTTGCAAGTAATAACGTCCCCTTTAGTATCACTCCCAAAAGATAGAAACAGATTCTTCTGTGCGCTTGATGGGGCCCTGGTTGGTGCACATCAGAGTTTTGGTCCTTTTGGGTAGAAACAAGATTTCCTGAAGGTAGTGCAGCAATAGGAAAGGTTCCCCCTGAACTGTTGGTGAGAAACTCGGTTAGTTCTCTTTAACACAGAAGATGAATGCAGGAATTGCTAAATTTGAGAAAGCGTCAGAAATAGACTTCAGCAGAATTGAACCCCAGTGGTGGTCCACTAGTCTGATGAAGCAAGTTCCTTTACAGCTGGAAAAGGCTTGAGATGAGATACTAACAGTATTCCTGTCTGCAGGGAAACACGTGCTGTAGCAAGGGTCCTGCGATTTCAGAACAATAGGGAGACACTAAAGCAGTAGGCCACAGTACAGAATGATATAGAATAAAATAAAAATGCAGCGCTACATAAATAATATATAATGGAACATGTAAAAACGGAACAAGTTAAGAAGGATGTAAAAGATATCAGGTATGCAATAAAAGCAATGCGTAGTATAGGTAAAACCAATAGATTAATAACTTATATGGTGCATATAGGTGGTAAACCAATATGAAGTAACAGCAATAAAGTTCCCCTCTGATGATGTGTATGGACACGATACGCATCAGGGAAGTGCCATTACACTGCCTTTTGTACATGTACTACCAGGCCAGCTGTCTCTTGGTAGCTGAGCCACTAATGTAAGTTGTTTTTTTACTTGTTATCATTTATACCATTGAATAAAACGGTATCACACTATTGGAGGCCTTCTCTACGGGCTCTTTATTTCCTTGGGAGCCTGTGTTTTTGAAGGTACTTTGCTGTGGCTGGGAGCTGTGTGTACAAAACCTCCCCTGGTGTCTGCGAGTGGCATTCCTGGATCCTGGATACCTCTTTCTCAGATGGATGACATCTAGTGGCTACTTCATAGATGACACCTCTCTGTTCCAGCATTACATATCCTGAGTACCAGGAGCAGGTCTTAATTGCTCCATGCGCATTTCCTTGCGCTATCTGGTTAGTGCAATGTTTTGTCTTTCTTTATCGTCACGAAAGCCACTTAACCATGACATATTGAGATTATATGTACGCATCACCACTACCACTTCAGCACTTTAAAGAACTTTATTGCTGTTACTTCATATAGGTTTACCACCTATATGCACCATATAAGATATTAATCTATTGGTTTTACCTATACTACGCATTGCTTTTATTGTATACCTGATATCTTTTACATCCTTCTTAACTTGTTCCGTTTTTATATGTTCCATTATATATTATTTATGTAGCGCTGCATTTTTATTTTATTCTATATCGTTTATTGGAGAGGTTCTCGAGGTACCTTCGATGCTAGCAGCTACCGTATGCCCTATACCCAGCGCTTGATTTTATATTTATATTTCACAGTACAGAATGGACTAGGAAGTCTGTGTCTCTATGTGGTAAACTCTGATGCAAGGTGTACTAAGCTGAAACAATTGAAGCACAAATAGACGAATTGGAAGCTTTGGTGCATGAAGAGAACTATGATTTAATTGGTATTGCTGTCAAGGTCCAACCTTTTCCCAGAGGTTATGTTACTCCATGTGCTGGCATCCATCTTGGATTTCTGCTGAGCATGGTGGGAATCTTTTATGCCTTCAGGTCTCTGAGGTCCATCCCCCAGAGGGGTGTGGCTGAGTACATATAAGCCTGTGATCCGCACATGCTCTTTGCACTTGTGTCTTGTGTCTTGGTCTTGCTACAGCTCTGTGTATACGCTCGTGACTCTTCTGGTATCTGACTCGGCTTGTGACTAAGACCATTCTCTGTGTTTTCCTTCGATCTGACCTTCCGTTGCTGAACCCGGCCCGTGACCTGTGATTCTCTGTCTACTGTTCTGTACTGTTTTGTCCCGTTGTTGTCGACCCGGCTTGCCTGACTACGCTATTGTCATTCTCACCAGCTACACGCCATTGGCGGCGGCCATTACTGCAGCCGGGGTGTCTTGGGGGCCGCGACCTGGTTCCTGGCTGCGTCAAGTCCATCCCCACCATCAGGGGCCCTGGTGAAGGGCAGCCTGGGACTTAGACTCCGCGCCCTGAGGGACTTCGGTCTGTTGGTGGTGGTTGTCGTCAGCCAGTGCATTACCCTGCCACTAGGCCTACCTGTCCGTTCCACAGCCCTGCCCTGACAATTGCTGAATCTTGGCTTCATTCCTCACATGATTCAGCTATTAATATTCCTGGCTATGCTCTCTTTCAGAGAGACAGGGTAAAATGTAAAGTTAGCGGTGTCTGTCTCTATGTGATCTCTAAGCGAGTGTGAAGGAGAACCTGGTTGATGGGGAGTGTGATGAGGCTGAACCATTATGGGTGGAACTGCATATGGGGGTGCGTACTACAAAGGTAAACACTGGAGGTTGCTATGAGCCACCGAGTGTTAACAAGGAGGTGGAGACTCAGCTGCTTTCACAGATAGAAAGGGCTGCAATGGCTGGTACAGTGATAATAATGGGGGATTTTAACTACCAAGAAATTGACTGAAGTAATGGTACTGCAGGAACAGTTAAAGGGCAAAAGTTTTTAAACCTACTACAGGACAATTTTATGGTACAGTTCACAGAGGCCCCAACTAGGAATGATGCTTTGCTGGACCTGGACCTAATCTAAAACCATGCAGATTTATTACTAATGTCCATATAAAAGAACATCTGGGTAGCAGTGACCATAAACATGAGTTCAATCATTGTTAGCTGTAAACAACAAACACATACAGGAAATATAAAAATGCTCAACTTTAAGAGAGCAAATATTCCTAGGCTGAGAGCTGCTCATCAAGACTGGGAGGGAATATTGGCATTGATGAACACAGAACAGTAATGGGAGTTCTTTAAAAAAGACTGTATGTGAACACACTTCATGTATAAAGGCTAAAATTAAAACCTATGTGGCTCATGGCCAAAGTTAAAAATAAATGATAAGAAACTAGCCTTTTAAAAAATAGGAAAATGAAGGAACACAATAATCATTTAATTGTTACAAGGAATGTAAATGAATATGTAAAAAGGAAATCAGTGAAAATGAGCTACAGAAAAGTAGTAGGACAAACCGCAAAAAATTCTTCAAATATATTAATAGTAAAAAGGTCCGGTCCGAGCATGTAGGCCCTTTACAGAATAATCTAGAGACGGTGACTGGGGACAAAGAGAAGGCAAATTTATTAAATCCCTTCTTCAGCTCTGTGTATACAAAGGAGCATGGGGGAGCTCTTGTCCATAATGGGCATGGAATTGACACAGCTCCAGCTCCAATTGATAATCCAAAATATTTAGACAGAATAAAGGTGAATAAAGCACCTGGACTGGATGGCATACACCCACGGGTCCTTAAAGAATTGAGCTCTGTCATTTCAAAGCCATTGTTTCTAATTTTTAGGGGACTAAGTCAAGAAGAAAAAAAAAAAAAACAAGAGCTCAAGTCTGTGAGCATCCCAGGACCACAGTAACAGTCACTCGCTGAGGTGCAGCCCTCTACAGATTGGGGAATCTTGATAATACTGGAAGAAAGCAAAGAAGGGGCGCACTTTCCTCGTGCATTACCGTAATAAAAAGGAATTTATTTAAAAATGACAAAAGTATATACTCACAAACCAAGATTCATAAAGCAAGCTAGGAACCAATGTGACAGTCGTAGCAAACGGTAGTCTGGCAACAGACTAACTAACGCGTTTCAGGAGACGTACTCCCTTCTTCAGAGCTGATACAACTATACATGTGTCAGGAATGGACTGGCCAGCAATGGTGGGACTCACCTGCCTTTTGATCTGCAGTACCAGGGCTGGCCAGCGGGTGCTCCCAGCAATCAGAGACTCAACCTTTCAGCCAGCTAACACCTGGAACTGATTATACTGGTGTATTTAAGGGATGGCCAGACCTGCAGACTCTGCCTTGGTGTTGTGTTTGTCCTGGGCCCTGTATCTGTCCTGCATCCTGTTTCTGTTCCTTTGCTGACCCTGCCTGATCTGAACCGCTGCTGACTTCTCCTGCTCTGATCCCGGCTCGCTCCTGACCATCCCTCTGCCTGACCCTCTGTACCACGCTGCTTGCTACCTGTTCTGATCCCTGGCTTGTGACCCTGACCATCCCTCTGCCTGACCCTCTGTACTACGCTGCTTGCTACCTGCTGAACCTGGCCTGTGACCTCGACCAATCTCCGCTTGCTCCCCCTGTACCTACCTGCCCTATTGATATTGACCCGGCCTGCCTGACGACGCTTGCTTGTATGTACTGTTATCTGGGGTGGTTGGTTTGGTTTGTTTGCACTGTATTATGTTTTAGTATTGCACTGCGTTTATGTTTGTATTGTTAGTGTTAATAAATTATATTGTTTATCACATATCTGAAGCCTGCATTTCCCTGCGTCAGTCACACACCTCTGGTCACACTCGGGAGCCCTGACAACATGATACAAACTTAGTAGAGGAGTGGGATGAAATGCATTTAGTCACCCTGTTGGCTAATCAACTGTGCACATGTAGGATCTCACGAGACGTTTTGAGACCCCCTGGAGGTAATTTGAGAGACTTGTGTTGAGGGGAGGGCTTCAGGAAAATGGTGGCCGCTCAGTCACCTGGGGGACTCTGTACACTGCATTGCTCTGAGGACTGCTTGATCTTCACAGCTAATATTCCATGAACTTGTGGCCTCTCCTGACATCTAGTGGCTGAATTGTATATCAACAATTTGAGGCAAAAACTGCTTTTCTTGTTTCTTCTATTGCCTGAATTGTGATCATTTACAGGTAAATTAATTTTTCTTTTCTTTTTTAATTATTTAGATGACCTGACATCACCTGGTGTTCTCTCTCCCTCTATCTGATTCTCTTTTTGCCCCATATTGGTAAAACTGTAAATAATTAATTTTCGCTTACTTATACCTATGTTTAGATGGATATTTGATCCCTATTACATCCTCTACAATTGCACAGACGCATAGGCCAACTAAGTTCTTTAATAGTGCATTTTGATATCTAGGGTAAGCTGCGTGTTCTTTTATACTTTTGATTATTCTGTTCATTGTGTGGATGGATGTCATAACTCCATTGTTTATGTATATTCTTTTTGATATATTGTAGACTGAATTGCAGTTGAAGCTTTTCTCTCTCTCCCCTGAGGAAGACCTTGTTGGGTGAAACACGTAGGGAATCACTGCAACAATACAGCCAAGCTTCAATTTTTGTTTTTACTGTATTGTAATTATTTACTGTTTTTCTTTTCCCTTATTTTGTAAGATTAAATAAAATTTATTGTGGTTTTTAAATCTGTTTATCATTGTAAATTTGCACCCTGAAAATCTCACACTATCTAGTTCAACATTTCTAGGTAAAGTTGATCCAGGGAATATCTGATTGCCAATCGCGGGATCAGGAAGGAATTTTTTCCCCTTCAGGAGCAAATTTCATCATGCTTTGCTGGGTTTTTTTGTCTTCCTCTAGATCAAATGTGAGTGTAGGATTGTGTATATAGGACTGTATACAATTTTGTCCTTTTTATTGGTTGAACTATATGGATTTGTGTCTTTTTTTTTCAACCAGACTTTGTAACTGTGTAACAGCAGAGTCACTTGTAACTTGTGATGGTCAGAGATATTGAATTCTCTCATCCAATCTGTAGTCTTAGCAGCATGAATGGTAGTCTCTCAGCTGAGAAGCCCCCTTTGTTATCTCAGTCCTGAAGCGGTAGAAGTGATGCCAATGACAATACCAACCCCCCCCCCCCCCCCACCTCCATGGGCGACTTTCCTGTCATTCAGGAATTCCAGTGATCTGTGTTCTCCTCTCTGGCTCTCCTGTGTGACCCAATCCAGCCTGGGTCCTCTGAATCCTGCAATCTTCTCACACACGTCCTCACCCTCTCACAGTCTGCTTATTCCCTCCCCCTTTGGGCCCCCTGGCTTTTACATTTATATGCTGCCGCCCCTTTCAAATCACTCAGCTGGGATCTGTAGTTCTGTGTCAGTTGTGCTGAATGAATAAATCCTGCGTGTAGCATACAAGTCCAGGCTTTCCTGGCCTTGCTCCATGATTTCCTTCACCATTGGGCTGCAGAACACTGCCATCTTCTGGTCATTTAACAACATGCAACCAGTAAGCGTGCAGTGTGTTACAAATGGAAGTCTTATTTGTCCAAAAATTACATTAATTTAATTTTCAAAAGTAATCTTTTAATCCAGTGGCCCATATCTACAACGTGATCCAGTCTGAGGCTCATATGGGGCATATAGGGGGCTCAAACGATAATAATGGAACTTGCTGTACAAACAATAATGGAAATGGATAGAAAGTTAAATATTTTGGTCAAGAAGAAATAAATAGACACTGAGAACTTTTTGTGTACAAATCTGTGGAAATCTTTACACTGGGAAATCCTTGTTAAAACAAGGCTGAGCGCATTGTTTCCAGCAGAAGATCGGATCTGTTTGGTAGCCAATCAGGATAATCGGCTCATATACAGAGGAATCAGCGCCATCTACAGCAGAGAGATAAAACCAGGAATGGTGAGATATACAGAGATAGGCACTAGACATGTACATTGCAACATGACAGGAGTTGTATATTTTCTTACAATGTGAGTGTAGCTGATTTTATTTGGACAAAACCCAACAAGAATTTTGGAGAAGGAATTCACAGCATGCACATTGGTGATTTATATCTCCTGCTAGGCAGACACGTGGCCAAAACACACAACTAGAAGATGTACCTGGGGAGGGGGGGTTTTTGGAACGAAACGCTGCATCAGCGGGAATTACGCTGGATACGTCTCCTTGGGGCAACTATCCCCCGGGACTGAATGAAATGGGAAATCATAGGACCTTCCTTGAGCGTTTTAACTCTGATAAGACAGAATAAGGGGCCTTTATGAACCAATGGGGTACATGTTCTACTCATAAGATTCAATACCGTGTTACTTGTGAGCTGCTACATCTATATATATAAATAAATAAAAGCTGCTACACCCTTTTCACACTCTTATATAAATGTGTAATCAACTATAAAACAAGATGAGTGCAGCACTATATTACTACATGCCGGCCCTTTAAGAATGTGTCATATACCTTATATATCACAAACACAACGTAAATCGCATTCATACCAAAACCCAAAATAAAAATGTCCACAGCAATAAAAATCATCATTCACTATACAAATCTTGAATCTTCAAACACCAAATCTTCTCTTGCCCATACGCCTGTGGTTCCTTGTAAACATACAGGTGAAACTCGAAAAATTAGAATATCGTGCAAAAGTTCATTTATTTCAGTAATGCAACTGAAAAGGTGAAACTAATATATGAGATTATTATTATTATTTATTACATCAAGTTTATAGCGCCAAAGGGTTTGCTCAGCGCTGTACAATAGGGGGGACAATACATGGCACAGTACAACAAAAACAGACAGGGTACGAGGGGTAAGAGGGCCCTACTCTTTTCAAGCTTACAATCTAGGAGGGAGGGGGTAGTGGAACAATAGGAAGTGGCTGAGGGGAATGAAGTGGCTGAGGGGGATGAAGTGGTGGGAGGAATGAGGGAGAATGGCCGTTAGGTGAGGGTGGGGTAGGCTTCCCTGAAGAGATGGGTTTTGAGGGAGCGCCTGAATGTGGGGAGGGAAGGCGACAGTCAGATGGATTGGGGCAGTGAGTTCCAGAGGATAGGGGAGGACCTGGAGAAGTCCTGCAGTCGTGCATGGGAGGAGGAGACCAGGGAGCAGGATAGAAGGAGGTCCTGTGAGGAGCGAAGAGTACGGGTAGGGTGGTACTTGGGGATCAGGTTGGTGAGGTAGTCAGGGGCAGTGTTATGAACGGCTTTGTAGGTCAGGATTAGAAGTTTAAATTTGATGCATTGGGCAATCGGGAGCCAGTGGAGGGAGAGGCAGAGGGGGGTGGCAGAGGTGGAGCGGGTGGTGAGGTGGATGAGTCTGGCTGCTGAGTTCAGGATGGACTGAAGCGGGGAGAGCCTGCACTGGGGTAGGCCAGTGAGAAGAGAGTTGCAATAGTCAAGGCGTGAGATGATGAGGGAGTGTACAAGAAGTTTGGTGGTGTCTGGGGTGAGGAAGGAACGTATCTTGGCGATATTGCGGAGATGGAGCCTGCAGGTGTTTGTAAGTGATTTGACATGAGACAGGAAGGAGAGGTTCGAGTCAAGAATGACGCCAAGGACTTTGGCTTGCGGGGCGGGAATGATAGTGGTAATAGACTCATTACATGCAAAGCAAGGATCAGGGTCCTGAAGAAGCCACGTGACAGTGGTGTAACGCGTGGAGCGCATTGACGTCATTTCCGGGTGGAGCTCGGTGTCGTATTTCCGGTGACGTACTTCGGTACGTTTTCGGCATACGCGATTACCTATTACATCCATAGGATATGGGGGAACTGCTTGTATACTTCTAAGAGCATGTGAGTGTTCCATCTGTGTTTTTTTACATAATAAAACTACATATTGCGCTATGGAGATCTCTCTTTGTGTTTAAATCTTCCATGGTCCATGGACAGATGGCTGAGGCATCTTATGTATTGAGATTTTATATCCTGGTGTCGTTTTTGGAACATCATTTAAATAAATGATTTGTGACCTCTAGGGGTCGAATGTTGGAGGTGGGGAGGCACTCTGGATATTTAGGATTTATTCACTGGAGTGAAGAAGCACTTATATTTCGTCACAGAAGAGTGATAGCATGTTTTTTGCACATGATTATACTATATGTATATTGATTGTTATTTAAACACTTGGCATTTTTTAAGATTATTCACTGTGATTTTTTTTATTATATTTATTAAGACACTATTTATGTATTTAAGCACTTGGTCACTTTCTATTCAGTTGTGTGTGCACATGTATTACCAGTTTTAGCCACTTGGGGCAGACTGGTTTTATATTAATCTATATATAATTTTTACACATACATTATTTAAGCACTAGTCACTTTTATATGTGTGTATAATATTTTGATTCTGTATATAGCACTATTATAGCGGAGCGCTTCATCCGTATTTTGATATTTATTCTGTGTGTCCCATGGTATAGGGTGTAGATGATAGCAGCTAGCTATATTTAGGTAGACTGTGGAGCGCAGGAGGATACTTATATTGTTTATTGTATCTTAACAACGGATAACTCATCAGCAGGGGCGGACTGACCATTTGGAAACTCGGGCACTGCCCGAGGGCCCGGGGGTCAGTAGGGGGCCCCATGAGATGCCCCTGGTACCTTTTTCATAGGCTTTTTTGAGTTTGGGCAAGGACACAGGGGCCCCATGATCCCCTATTGCCCGGGGGCCCCATGAGTTGTCAGTCCGCCCTGCTCACCTGCTCACCAGCTGTCAGTGGGTTGTCCTACTGACAACTGAATGAAAACAAAACAAGCCAGCAATTACAAATGATGAAAAAAACAGTGAGGGGCTCCCCTCCCCCATCCTTACCAGACCCTTGGGTCTGGTATAGATTTTAAGGAAAACCCCACACCAAAATAAATAAAAAATGGCCCTTAGGTCTGGTATGGATTTTGGAGGAACCTCACACCAAAATATAAAGCAGAAAAAAATGGTGTGCGGGTCTCCTCACAAAAACTAAGGAATTTTGGGTCTGGTATGGAACTGGGGGGGACCCTGTGCCGTTTTTAAAAATAATTTGGCATGGGGTTTCCCTTAATATCCATACCAGACCCCTAGGGGTGGGGGAGGACCCCATCACTGCATCTGAAAAAATACTGCATGTGATACGGTCAGCAAAGTCCTGGTGATAAATTTTGCTTTTTTTTTTTTACTATCTGTTGTGTTTGTGAATTGGACTTAACGGCTTACTGCATGGGATTTTTTTGTGGCATTCACCGACACATTTTTAGTTTTGCATTAAATACAGCAGAATCTTTATTTTTTTTGTGAATTGGACATTTTCTTATCGCATGCGATAATTTATACAAATGGGTCACGTGACTGTGTTATCGCATGCAGTAACCTTTAGTGAATTGACCCCATAGTGCCCCATCTTTTAAAACACTTTATCACTCACCTCATAAAATGCCACACACATTACAAAGGGGATCACCAGCACACACTTAAAATCGCCCATGTGTCACATAAAATATCCAGGTTTCTTTGGAGATACAAATACTTATGTTATTAGTGCTTCCTGAACGTGATGACATCTAGTGAATATTGTGAAGGCCAATGATGGCTTAGATCACATATCTATTTAAAAAAAAAAATTCAACATTCAACAAATAATGGGCTCAAAGAAACACAAATCAAAGTGCGAAGTGACAAAACAGTGGAGATAAAGAAATAAAATAAATAGTGTCACTCAGGTGCGATGATTAGGCCTTGCGGCTGGGTAGCAAAAATTGCCCTGGACTAAGGCAAAAGGCCTGGCCCATAGAGGCGCTCTGCAGAAAAACCAGTGGTGACATGGCCATGTGCCTTTTCACACAGTGAGTTTCCAAGCCCATATGTTACTAAGAGCACCCCTGGGGTAATCAACTCCCAAGGGGCACTGACACCGAGGGTTCTCTTCCATCCCAGCCCATAGCCAGGTAGACCCAATCCAATCAGGAAACAATGCTCTCCTCTAGTTCTCCTGGGGGGGAATAACTCCCATACCCCGCATCCCATGGATGTCCTGGTTTCTGTTCCAGCCAATACTACCCTTCAGAGCCCCGTCATACCAGCAGGAACACTATACAGCCGGCCATTCCTGCCAATAGACCAGAATAGAGGTGCAGCATTCCTACCGGACACTGATAAGGACACATACTACATTTCATCTGAGCCAAAAGGCCGAGAAGCGTCATTTCCACCCATACATGCCTAGATGAACACGACGGACTGCAGATACACATACATTTATTCCCGTGGCTACAATATAATATTACATCATCACTGACACAAATAATCTATCAGGATTTCTTTTATATCCATCTCCTTCTTTCTTCCACTAACATTTGAGCTTTGTCCCTTCTCTTATATACACATATTTATGGTGCAAGGTAACGATCATCTTTATTATACACCCTACACAAGCACCCTGCTCACGGTCTCTCTGCCAGAATGTATAGCTGGATTTTGTATATTGTTCTATTTTTACTTTTTATATATTTTGTCATTTTTGCTATCTTCTAGGTGCCTTTTGCTGTTTTCCTCCCACCTGCAAGTAATATCTCAGACACCTGATGGATCATGGACTAATTCATTCAATGGGTGGAGCCATGTGCAGTGGGAGGAGCTTTTACAGAGATTATCTGTGTGGCAGGTATTTACACGTTTGTTCTGAGTTGTTTTATGGCAATGAATGAGGTTTGTTACCGAAATGCGTAAGCTGCTGTAACTTGCACACTGTACCCGTTATCAATAAAACGGAAAATTGTATACTTACCTGACGGTCATTTTCCTTTCCTGATGCATGACAGCGTACGCGTATGGGCGGGCTCCGCCCCCTGCCCAATCCCAGGACTGGTTATACTATATAAATGAGTCCCCTCCCCCCAAGGCTGATATACTCAATGTGAAGCCCTTAGGGAGGGACCTGTATGCTGTCAGGCTTATGTGTCAGGAAAGGGAAATTACCATCAGGTAGGGATACAATTTTCTGTTTTCTGAACCACTTGTCCTCCAGAGGATTTCTCCCCCCTTCCTGACCAGGCCATTTTTTGCGATACAGCGCTGCGTTACTTTAACAATTGTGTGGTCATGCAACGCTGTACATAAATGAAATCTATATCATTTGTTTCCCACAAATACAGGGCATCCAGAAAGTATTCACAGAGCTTCACTTTTGACACATTTTGTTATGTTACAGCCTTATTTCAAAATAGATGAAATTCATTTTTTTCCTCAACATTCTACAAACAATACCCCATAATGACAACGTGAAAGAAGTTTGTTTTGAAATCTTTGCAATTTCTTCAAAATAAAAAAAAAAAAACCCCATGTACATACGGTAAGTATTCACAGCCTTTGCCATGACACTCAAAATTGAGCTCTGGTGCATCCTGTTCCCACTGATCATCTTTGAAATGTTTCCACAACTTGATTGGAGTCCACCTGTGGGAAATTCAGTTGATTGGACATGATTAGGAAAGGCATAAACCTGTCTATATAAGGTACCACAGCTAATGCAGGCCATAGATGGGTCGAAAATCGGCCGATTTTTCGGCCAAAAATAAAATCGGCCGATTTTCGGATCGTTAGTGGGCTCTTTGTTCGGCCGTTTTTCGGTATTTTGGCCGTTTTTTTTTTTTGGTAAAGTTGGAAAAAAAATCGGCCGATTTTGCCGATCGGCCGATTTTCACAGCAATTAGTGGGCAAATCGGCCGATTTTTTTACCGATAAAAAATCATGAGCAGTGACCTGCAAGAGGAAGACAAAAAGAAGAAAAAGCAGAGGAAGAGGATGAAGAAGAAGATGAAGAGGAAGAAGAAGAGGATGAAGAAGAAGAAGAGGATGAAGAAGAAGAAGAGGATGAGGATGAAGAAGGAGAAGAAGAAGAGGATGAAGAAGAAGAAGAAGAAGAGGATGAAGAAGAAGAAGAAGAACAACAAGAGGATGAGGATGAAGAAGAAGAAGATGAGGATGAAGAAGAAGAGGATGAAGAAGAGGATGAGGATGAAGAAGAAGAAGAGGATGAGGATGATGATGAAGAAGAGGATGATGATGAAGAAGAAGAGGATGAGGATGAAGAAGAAGAAGAAGATGAAGAAGAAGAGGATGATGAAGAAGAAGAGGATGATGAAGAAGAAGAGGATGAGGATGAAGAAGAGGATGATGAAGAAGAAGAGGATGAGGATGAAGAAGAGGATGAGGATGAAGAAGAAGAAGAAGAAGAGGATGAAGAAGAACAAGAGGATGAGGATGAAAAAGAAGAAGAAGAAGAAGTAGGATGAAAATAAGAGGAATTCCAGTCCAGCAAAAAGTGTCCCTGCAGAGAGCTCTGCTATTTCTGACAGTTCTCTGACAGTTCCTTGACATTTACAGCGGTTGCAACATTGTATCTATTTGTTTCCGAATAAAAACATCTGTATCCTAAATGGAAACAAATAGATACAATGTTGCAACCGCTGTAAATGTCAAGGAACTGTCAGAGAACTGTCAGAAATAGCAGAGCTCTCTGCAGGGACACTTTTTGCCGGCTGTAGACGGGATGAAAATCGGCCGATTTTTTTTTTACCATTGGTGGTAACGTCGGCCACTTGAACGACCGATTGTTCGTTTTTTTAAAAGAAAAATCGGCCGATTTTCGACCCATCTATGGCCTGCATAACAGTGCATGTCAGAGCACAAACCAAGCCATGAAGTCCAAGGAATTGTCTGTAGACCTCCGAGACAGGACTGTATCAAAGCACAGAGCTGGGGAAGGGTACAGAAAAATTTCTATAGCATTGAAGGTCCCAATGAGCACAGTGTCCTCCATCATCTGTAAATGGAAGAAGTTTGGAACTACCAGGAATCTTCCTAGAGTGGGCCGCCTTGCCAAAATGAGCGATCGAGGGAGAAGGGCCTTAGCCAGGGAGGTAACCAAGCACCCGATGGTCACCCTGAAAGAGCTCCAGCGTTTCTCTGTGGAGAGAGGAGAACTTTCCAGAAGAACAACCATCTCTGCAGCACTCCACCAATCAGGCCTGTATGGTAGAGTGGCCAGACGGAAGCCACTCCTCAGTAAAAGGCAAACAGCAGCCCGCCTGGAGTTTGCCAAAAAGCACCTGAGGAACTCCCAGACTATGAGAAACAAAACTCTCTGGTCTGATGAAACAAAGATGGAACTCTTTGGCCTGAATGCCAAGTGTCATGTCTGGAGAACACCAGGCACCACACACCACCTGGCCAATACCATACCTACAGTGAAGCATGGTGGTGGCAGCATCATGCTCTGGAGATATTTTTCAGTGCAGGAGCTGGGAGATTAGTCAGAATCAAAGGAAAGATGAATGCAGCAATGTACAGAGACATCCTTGATGAACACCTGTTCCAGAGCACTCTGGACCTTAGACTGGGGTGACGGTTCATCTTTCAACAGGACAATGACCCCAAGCACACAGCCCACATAACAAAGGAGTGGCCCAGCCAGAGCCCAGACTTGAACCCGATTGAACATCTCTGGAGAGATCTGAAAATGGCTGTGCACCGATGCTCCCCATCCAACCTGATGGAACTTGGGAGGTACTGCAAAGAAGGATGGGAGACATTGCCCAAAAATAGGTGTGCCAAGCTTGTAGCATCATACTCAAAACGACTTGAGGCTGTAATTGGTGCTAAAGGGGCTTCAACAAAGTATTGAGCAAAGGCTAGGAATACTTATGTACATGGGGTTGTTTTTTTATTTTTTTATTTTTAATAAATTGCAAAGATTTAAAAACAAACTTCTTTCACGTTGTCATTATGGGGGTGTTGTTTGTAGAACATTGAAGAAAAAAATTAATTGAATCCATTTTAGAATAAGGCTGTAACATAACAAAATGTGGCAAAAGTTAAGTGCTGTGAATACTTTCTGGATGCACTGTATAGATTTCTTTCAGTGGTATTTGATCACCTCTGTGTTTTTTATTTTTTGCACTATAAACAAAAATAGACTGACAATTTTGAAAAACACACACAATATTTTTGACTATTTGCTAGAAAACATATCCAATAAAAATTTTTTAAAAAATCAAACTTTTTCATAAATTAGGCCTAAAAGTATGTATTTTCCTAAAAAATCCCAATAATTGTATATTAATTGGTTTGCGTGAAAGCTATAGAGTCTACAAATGGTGGTATACATACTGGAATTTTTATTTTTATTTGTTTTATACTAGTAATGGCAGCAATCAACGACTGACTAACGGCCACTGACAGTCCCAGTGACATTAATACAGTGGTCAGTGCTAATAAAAAGCACTGACACTGTACTAATGACATTGGGCAGGAATGGTAAAACATCTGGAGCAATCAAAGGGTTAACTGTGTGCTGCATTGTGTTTTACTTGGGAGACATGCTCTGCAGAGAGATACAAAGCAGCATGTCCATGCTGACAGGAGAGAGACCTGTGTTGTTTGCACACAGGTCTCACCCGTCGGCTTTGCTGACGATCACCGAGTGCCGGTCAGGAATTGCTGGCCAGGACCTGGAGATTGACATCCACAGCTGCAAATAGGGGCGCGGGTAAGGCGTTGCACATGTGCGCTTGCACCCTACCCAGAAATGCAAATCAAGTATATATACGTGATTTTGCACAGCCATGCCATCCTGTAGCAGTACTTCTGCTATAGGGCGTATGGCAAGTGGTTAAGTGCCAGGAAGACGCTGCGAGCTTTCGCGCTCCATTGGTCTACCTCCAGGGGGATCAACCTAAGTGCATATTTTCTTTTGTAGAACAAGAGAATATTCTGGCCAGTAGAATGAGTTTTTCGTTCATATGCTTCTAAATGAAATACACCTGTAAATGCACATAAACTTGCAATATGACACACTGAAACAATAATTTTTTTACACTTGATTTCTTTGACAAATCCTGGCAGAAAAATCCAGTGTAGGTAGGCGGTTTTCATAAGACCTCGCAAATGCAAATTCTTGGGGGGGGGGGGGGGGGGGGGGCAGCTGCAAGCAGAAAGTGTGCCTGTAAGAGCAATTCATGGGAGCATGGACGAGATGTCATGATATGAAAAAAAAATATGGGAAAGTGATCCCACTATAGACATGAAGTATAATAAGCCGGGGAACTGACTCCACCTATTACATAAATGTCACTTTCCGGTAATCTGACCCTTAAAAGCAGTTTAAGGCAGAGACAGGGGGGCCCCAGCACACTGAGCCTTGGGGTCCCGCAGCAATGTAGATCTGGGCATCACAACATCAGTAGGGCCCGACACAGTCAGAGAAGCAGGAAAACAGTATCATGCAAACTGCAGTACACAGTCCTCCATCTGCAGCCTTGTGGGGTCCCTCCATTGCTCGGCATGGCCCTGTGCACACACACAGCAGACACTATGGCAGCAGTGACCTCTGAGGAGGTGCAGCCATTCAGTCTTGCTGCAACAACACGGCACAGCAAAGACAGAAAAAGTGCCACAGGCACAACAAGTTTATGTAGAAGAGGGCACCCTGGGAGTTTCATAGCCCCCTTCTCCCTTCCTGTCACTGACAAGAGTTACTGCACTGTCACTCCTGTCAGCAGTGCTTTTTTTTTGCCAGACGTTGATGGTGCTCAATACTATTGTCCCTGGCACTAGTCCAGTGCTCACCATCGTCGCTTGTGGTAAACACAGAAGTCAGCTTCCTGCACCAGCTTCTATGTTTACAACAAGAGACAACATCCCTCCTCTGGGATTATCCAGAGTGCTCCCTGCTCTACAGTATGACATAGTCCAGCCTCCTGCACATAGGACTGGGTCAGCAGCTTTGCACTGTACTGTACCGGGGAGGAGAGATTTATTGTGAGGGAGATTGATTAAACAGAGCCTGTTCCCCCTTATATCAGGTGTCCCCATCAGAGTCCCTCCTTACATTATAAGTCTTCATCAGAGTTCCCCTTTACATCAGGGTTCCTATAAAAGACCCCCTTACATCAGGTGTCCCCATCACAGTGCCCCTTACATAACATGTCTACATCAGATTACTCCTTTACATCAATTGTTCACATTCACAGCAAATGCCCCCATTAGAGTCCCTCTTACATCAACTATCATGTATTAGTGGATTCACTCTCAGAGATCTGAGGGGGGGGGGGGGGGAGGGCATGACTAAAATCCGGGGGACACAGCCCACCCCAGTACCCCCATAGATCTGGGCCTGGATGATACATCTTCCAACAGTGGGAACGAGAATAGATTTTACCTATTCATTTTGTGGTGGTAAAAAATATATCAGTGAGTGTTTTGCTGGCCCTACGTCTGTGGGACACACTAAGTTCCCGTATTCAGCCGGCAGAGGGCCTTCTGTCAGCTGACGCCACTGAGCTGCTCCAAGCAAGGAAGAGATTCCAGCTTTAATTTTGAATCCTCCCAGATTCCTGACCAGCAGATGGGTCACCCTCTCGGCATGTTGATCACAGCCTGAGCCAGCCAATCGCCATGCTCCACAGCCCATCTCTCCAGTGAATGCTGGAGGGGCAAAGCAGAGAGCTGGTGACTGACATTCGCCACTCTCTGCTCACTGAGGACTGAGAAACTGAGTGATCAATGGTCTTTGATACGGGGAGACAGCTACAGCATTGGACTGATGCTGCATCTACCTAGGTAAGTGTGTGTGTGTTTTATTCTCAAACTTCTCTTTTAATGTTTTTTTTGTGTTCTGCTTATATATTTTGGGAGATGGTTTTTGTGTGGTGTGTTGAAACATGTACTTCTTTATATCTTTAGTGAGCAATTATGATGCTTGTTATAGAAAAGATTATTTTATAATTCTCAAGCAAATTTTGACATGGGCATGCCTAGAGCCATGTTGTCTAAACTGAGCATTAACATTCATATGTTGTAAGATTGTAGTTGATATGCACATGTATGATGTATGATTCATGTATGATGTGCACTCATGCAAGGTGGTAATGTAAATGCACCATTGTAATTTCCCTGCCCTTGTGCATTTCATCTAGTAAATCGGTAGGTGACAGCAGCAGTGAACATACAGTATTTTCTGGCTCTCTAGGTCCTCAGCAGTTCAGATGAAAAGGAACAAATACTCTCATTTACAAAATACTGAGTCAATATTAAGTAGTTTGTTAACCGCTTCCGCGCCGCTCTATAGTGGAAATACCGCTACAGGACGGCACGGGTGTCCGCAAAATCATGTGTATATATACGTGATTTTGCAGTTCCAGGTACAGGGCGCACACGTGCCCTACCCGCGCTGCCATTCACAGGCGCGGCTGTCAATCACTGGGTCCTGGCCGGTGATTTCTCGGCGATTGCCGAATATCTCCGACAGGGGAGAAAGCTGTGTATAAACAATACAGATCTCTCCCATCAGCTCCTGCACACTGCTTTGTATGGCTCTGCACATCAAAGCCATACAAAGCAGTGTGCTTACAGTGTAAAGCACACACACAGAGCACAGTAAACGGCACACAGTTAACCCTTTGATTGCCCCACATTAACCCCTTCCTGCCCAGTGTCAGTACAGTGTCAGTCCTTTTTATTAGCACTGATCACTGTATTGGTGTCACTGGGGATGTCAGTAACACCAAGTCAGTTCCCCCCAGTGCCAGAATGCCCGCTGCAGTCCCACTATAAGTTATTGATCACCACCATTACTAGTAAAAAATACATTTTCAAAATTCCAGTATATATACCACCATTTGTAAATGCTATTACTTTCATGTAAACCAATTAATTTACATGTATTGGGATTTTTTTTTGTTAGCAAAGACATGGAGCAGAATATATTTTGGCCTAAATTTGACAAAATTTGATTTTTAAAATTTTGGTACTGGACATGTTGAATAGCAAAAAGTCAAAAAACATTGTTTGTTTCTCAAAATTTCCATTTTTTATAGCGCAAACAAAATAAAAACAAAATAAAAAACGCACAGGCAATCAAATACCACCGAAAGAAAGCTCTATGGGGGAAAAAAGGACATAAATTTAATTTGGGTGCAGTGTTGCATGACCGCGCAATTGTCAATTAAAGTAACGCAGCACTGTATCGTACAAAATGGCTGGTCTTGAAGGGGGGGTAAATCGTCAGGAAGGAAAGTGGTTAAAGTATATTTGAAGCAAGCTAAAAATGAGAAGAAATATTGACAAACAAGTACACAGACACCTCCAAAGGACAAGTCAACCTATTTTATTGATAGCTTTTACAACAATTTAAAATCCAAAGAAGAAATATAATTTTATCAATATTTCCTTTGTTGTTCATCACAATGTATATCTTTATGTGAATATTATATCTATTTGTAGTTATTGGGACAATCCGAGAACACTTTATTTATTCAGCTGAAAATCACCACTGAATCCCCCAGGGGACCCAATGCAGATAGCATTTGCTTTCAATCAGGTAATAGACACCAATAAAAATTCATCCATCCAAAATTAATACAGGAAGGGGTGGTCCTTAAACAGAATGCTAAAAATAAATTTATATCTAAAAATGATTCTTCGATCCAAACATCTTAACAAAGTGCTCATTATAATAATAGAAGACGAGTCCACCTGAAAGTAGAGAATAAACGCTAAAACAAGCCAGCAGATTGAAAGCAGAACGGCTCAATATCTTCAGTCTCCTTGTTGATGATCTTCAGACAATTGTCATCCTGTAAAGACAGAGATTTTTATTTTTGGTTGTACTCCAATGTAAATGTTAAAATATAAATGACAGAAGTCTTTGTACTAACCAGGACCTCTGATCTGACACTTTGTCACCTTTCTTGTGATGGGGCCCAATGTCACCAATGTAGAGGAGAATATGTGAGCTTATAGTAATATTTATTGTAATATTTACATTAAATCATTGTAAATACCTTTAACATTTCACATTTTTAGGTTTGCTGCACCGTATTTCCAGCGCTGCAATATACTGTATATTGTACAGTAAGTCCCTGGGTGGCAGGCTTGTAGACGGTGGATACAGTATGTGTCACGTTGGTTTTTCGCCTACACATGGTGAGGGGCTCCAGGGTTTGTGTCTAATATGAAGAAAACAAACTGTTTTCTCAGATCTTAAAATAAGTTCTATTGTCACACATATTCACTCTGCCCTGTTCATAGGCACTGCTGTGTCACACATTTCACAGAGCCTGCCTTCTGAACTGGTTGCTGGGAGGAGGAGTCTCAGGAGGCGGAGTCAGTACAAGAATCACTGCTTGCAGGCAGCAAGGTACCATGGGATATGTAGTCCTTAGAAATGGAAAGCAAACAGCAGAGGAGAAGCTGCAAAGCATGCTGGGAATCCATGAAGTTGTGGAAATTGAGGGCCCAGACAGGCAGCACTCATAACAAGAAAGGAGATGTTTGAAGTACACTTATATTGGATTGTGAAGAATAACAGTTGGTTGTATTGTTATTACAATGCTGATGTTATAAAATGAACGTTGTGACTATAGAACTCATCTAGATCTGATGATTCCATTATATTATCTGACATCTTCTATTACAGTATGAGATCCCCCCAAATGGATGTTTCAGTATTAGATATGGGAAGATGTCAAACTACTAATTCCTGATCTGGTGGCATACAGTAGGTGGACGGGTCCTCACACCTGGTGTATCTAATAGAAAGGTCTCATTCTCCCTGTAGGACAGACTTCCTCAATCTTTTCAACACAGAGGAACCCGACAACAGTCTGTGACCAAAATCTCAGGGAACCCCCACTAAAAATTCTATATCTACAACTCATGATACATTGCTTGTGATGATCAGTGGGAAGAACGCTCCTTACATTTGTGGTCATTGGGAGGAATTAGCCCTTATAGATCAGCTATAATAATCAATGGTGTCAGTGGGAATCTGAGAGGCACATTGTCATTTTTGACCCTGCTCAGGATCCTATTATCATTTTATGCACCCCCAAGTGACATTCAGATCTTAGTAAGGGCTGTACAGATCCTGTTTACAGTTAGCAACAGCTTTTAAACGTGAAGCATAGCCCACCACACATCTGGGTGTCTTTGGCAGCCATCTAATAAAATATCTTCGCCCATTCACATGACCATTCAGTCACATCTTAAAAGGCTTGTGCACTGCAGCAGCTATTTTTAAGTCCCATTTTTGGTTATCAATAGGATTTAAGTTTGGTGACTAGCGATGGCCACTCATTACAAAATGTTCCAGCCTTTCCTCTGCAACCATGACATTTTTGCTTAATCTAGTTTGTTTAGTTCATAATCACAGTATCTTACCACAGACATTGGAGGTATGCACTAAGGGATCATTGTCATCTTGTTGCAAAGGATCCATACGCATCTCCCAAAAAAAAAGTTATGTTTGGATCTGCATCACGTTTCCATAAAATATCTCGCTGGTATTTTAGAAGAATTCATGGTGTTTCAGCTGTCAAGGGGTTCCCTGTGAGGTGCAGAATGTAAAAGAGAGAATTGCATGATTGAAAAAAATAATTCACAAAATGGCATGGGGTCCCCTCCATTCATACCAAGCCTTCGGGTCTGGTATGGATTTTGAGGGAACCCCCATGACGTTTTTAAAAATATGGGGGTCCCAAACATTCCAGATCTTCTGTTTCATCAGTCCACAGAACACTATCCTCACAACTTTTGTGGTTTGTCCACATGGCTTTCTGGCATAATGCAGTCGACTCTTCTTATTCTTTGAGACAGCAAGGGGGTACGCCTGGGAGTTCTGGCATGGGAGGGGCCTTCATTACGCAGTGTGCGTCTTGTGGTCTGGGCTGAAACTTCTGTACCCACATCTGACAAATCTTTTCTCAGTTCCTTTAGCAGTCACACGGGGACCCCAGAAACTCCACTCTACGCTTCAGGTAGCGCAGGCAGTCGAAGTACCAGCATCTTCTTTTCACCAACGACCAGGTAGCGTTTGAAAAAGTGGACAAGGGCCTTTTTGCGAAGATCCTTCCTAAGGTGTCTCTTGGTATGTCCTGCAGGCAGGATCTTATCGCAATCTGGATAGCCATTGCCCTTCCTGTGAAGAGAAATGCAAAAAGGCCTCTTCTCCTCTTGATCTTCCTGGACCATTCTCTTGCCCGCTGGCTTGACCAAAAAAAAACACACCAGTCAAAAATGTCAAGAAGGAGCTGAGTATCACAGTCATTTTAAAAAACAAAGCCTAATTGGTGCTCCCCGCTATGTTGATTGCAAGCTCGGTGACATCCACCAGCCATTTTCCTAATAAAGAGGAAAGCACCTGTATGCTTCACCTAGTGACAGAGTGGTAGTCTTTAAGTTGAATAATTGTGGCAATGAAGAAACCACATAAGAACCATTTACTACTGTGTTGAAATTTAGAAAACAGGACACATTCACTACATAAACAATTGATGTCATTTTAGTTGCATTTGGGTATGTTACAACGTCCTGTAGGATTTGGGATTCCTGAATCACAATTCCAAATGACACTATTCCCTAAACCCCTTTACAGCTTGGGGGGATGAATAATTTTGGTCACAACTGTAACCTTCAATCTCAGGGAACCCCTGCTCTTCTATTCTACAACTCATGATACATTTGTGTGATGGTCAGTGGGAAGAATGGGCCTTACATTTGTTGTCATTGGGAGGAATTAGCTCCCTTATAGTAGTCGCTATGAAGATCAATGGTGTCAGTGGGAACTTATCGTATGAGAGGCCCCCCAACTTGATCAAGGAACCCCTAACCACCTCACCCTATACCACCTCTGGAGGAACCTTTGTTGGGAAACCCCGCTGTAGGATCCTTTTTATTCTGCACAGAGAGTGTTCATGCAGCTCTCAGACTTTATGTGAAGGGAGGTGAAGCTGTGAGCTCCAGCCCACCAATCACATCTGGGTGGAGAGTGACCCTTTAGCAGCCATTTTTAAAATATTTTGCTCCCTCACATGGGTAATGGCATTAGATACTCAAATCAAAAAAGGTGTAAAGCACACTAGAGCTAGATTATGTGCATTTTGCTTCTTTTGATAGTCCATTTTGCTTAGTTCACTAAAGGCAATGCTACACATCACAAAAACATACCCAGACAATGACTGAACCACAGGACACAATTCACTAAGCGGGATCTTGGCTTGACATCCAAGTATAAGTAGGATGCCGCATAGCAAACTTTAAAAAAAAAAAAAAAAAACACGTTTGAATCCACTAAAAAACGCTACTAAAATTACTGCATGAGTTATTCATCAAGTAATGCGGTATTTTAGTAGTGCCGGCAATATGCATTAATGTTACATCAGCTGTCAGAGGGGTGGGGAACCCCACTGACAGCTGAATGTAAAAGAAAGAATTGCTGGCATGACCAAACTGTTCAGATCAGGCATGGATTTTAAGGGAACCCCCACGCCAAAAAAAAAAAAAGTAGGGTTCCCTGGCGATCAGCATGTTGGGAGCGGTACCTGCCAAAATTGGCTATTTTTTCCCTTTCGAATTGTAGCTTTCAGGTCTTTCTTAAGGGGTACTTTCGTAGGGGGGTGCAATGGGGCGGGGGCAGCTACTAGCATTGACAGTTCTTAAATATGTAAGGGGAGGGACACCCTTGACATCATGTATGTGACCCCACCCCCTTATGACATCATCCGTCCCCTTACATGTTTAAAAACTGTCAAGCCAGCGGAGCAGTCAAACGGCATGAACCAGCGTCGACAGCGGTAGCCTTTTTTTGGGTGCGGTGGGCATCGTGACTGACGTTGGATCTACTTCGGGGGACCCTTTTTTTTTTTTCTTCTAATAAAGGACTTGTCAAAGACTGTCTCCTGTGTTTTTTCACACTACAGTTTTTTTTTTTAGTGATACGGGTACCAGACTTTGTGGGTTAGAGGCCCTTGAAGCCATCAACATGGGGATAAGGTGCTCTGGGGGGGCACGTGGCCTAGTATGGTTTTGGAGGGGGGAGGGGGCAGGGGGCATTTGCTTGTCTTTCCCCCTTTCCTGACCTGCTGGGTCTGAATGCTTGGATAAGTTTCTGGTATGGATTTTGGGGGGACACTACACCATTTTTTGATTTTTAATAGGGGCTGAAAACTCATGCCAGACCCGAAGGGCTTGGTATGATGAAGGGGGGACCCCACAATGGCCGTTTTTTACATAATTTTTTTATTGCCTGCAATTGTTTTTTTTTCCCTGAATGAGGTCCACCCGTTCCTAAACATTGATTGACAGAAAAGATCAGATACCAGTACATACTGCATGCCTGGACCTGACTAAGTAAATTACTGCATTTTTTTATTTGTTTCCTTTTCTGAATTGACTTTAAGGTCTTTTTATGCAGTATTTACCAAGTGTTTTTTGATACTTTTGGTATAATACAGTATACTAGAAATAGTGATTTGACATTTTCAGTATCACATGTGATATGTGGTCATGTGACTGACTTAACTCATCCGATAAGCTTTAGTGAATTGTGCCCACACTGTTTTAAGGATTTTTATGGTATTTTGACTTTTCATAAAGAATATCAGATGGAGTTTTTTCTCCTCAAAATATCACTCAGGTTGGCAATAGATGTGAGTTTCAATGAGATGTCTACTGAGAAGAGCAGGGAGAAAATCTGTTCAAGGTGGTGATAAGGGAACATATGAAATAATATAGGGTGGTAATTAAATAAACAGGTAATGTTCAATTCATGAGGATAAAGAAAGATGTCACAGCAATGTGATAATCAGTGACATAGAATACAAACATGCGTACTACTGTACATAACTAGACAGGAGACAGACTTATAATAGTAATACAAAGCAGACAGCTGGGTAATGACATTCAGGGACTCACATTCAGTTGCTGGAGGAGTTAGAAGAATTCTCTTCATTGTCTGCAGATAGAAAGTGTTGGTAACTATGGTTAGTTTCAGCCTACAGATATATGAATGCCTGCCCTCAGACAGCCTCTTGCACACAGATAGTTTGACCCATCAGTACCAATTCCCACAGGAATCCTGTGATCGGGGCATACGTCCACCCGCCATGTCATTTTACCTGCCATAGATCTGACCGGCTGCTGGCAGCAGAGCAGGATGCTGCACCTATGCCTCCCGGGAGTCCAAAACACAGAAATGTGATACTGATGGGCCAAAGCACTCGTGTGCATGTAGCCTGACCAAACAGAGAAAATTCTGAAGAAAGCAGGTAAGTCATTGACCTCTATCACACCATGTATGTATGAATTGGCAATTAGGAAATATATAATATATCATAACAGGTGATGGGACGGCCAAAATCACATTTTCACTACTTCATGCTGAATGAAACATTCCCTTTCTTCCCCACAATGTCTATCTCACCCATCACTCTACCCTTTACAACAGTCACTGCCACTGAACCCGGCCATGGACGGAGCGATTTTCTTTCCTGCAAAGAAAGTCGCTTGATTCTGCGAGGGGGTTGTTGCGGGGGAAGCCATCCCTGCAGAAGAACACAGTGGTTACTGCTAAAATCTGACAGCCGGATTGTACTCAGGTTGATCGATCGATTAACTCGGGTTACATTCAGCCCGCTCATACATGGTTCAAATCTCTGCTGGTTTAGCAGGGACCGGCCAAGATTTGAACCGACAATGGTCAGCTTTACTCATAGTATCTTTAAAGATGCCAAACCTGCAGAGAAGCCAAGGAAGTCTCGCAGTAACTCTCCTACTACCTGCAGCTTTCCCTGAAGATGATCACAAACATCACTACTGTATACTGTAATGAGTAGAAGAGGTAAGTGTTCCTTTTCTTTTTTGCAGTATGGCAATTGTAATGATACTTAGTGTAAACGAAATCCCTTTACCCCCCGAGGTGATCAGTCCATCTACGTGTATGTACAAAATATCATTCACAGAGCACCAATAGAGAAGGATGAATGAAAGACAATGAAGAATAAATGGATCTCACTTCTATCCACACTGCAGGTCCCAGTGAATTGGGATGTATAGGAAACCTCTGGTGGATGGAGATCTCTGTGTGTTCCTACATGGGGGGTACCAAGCAGGGACTCACTTTGTAAAGAGGTTCCTATAGGATTTGTAGGACATCAAAAGTGCCCCACTATGCCCACCCGGCTATTTCTGTACTGCAGCTTATATGAATGAAAAAGATGTATGAATGGAGGGAGCAGACCATTCAGTCACCAGCCTGTCCTCTATTCACATATCACACTTCATTCATAGAAGCCATAATATGTCTTTTATGAATGGAGGAGGGGGCATAAAGGATGGGCATAGTCAGCACTCTTCATTAGTATGATAAACCCCTACTGAGTCAGACCTATTAGTCTGCAATCAACAAAGCTCAAGTTCCTCTGCTGATTGGAGAGTTCTGGGTGTGACTCGGCAAGTTGGATTTAGACTAAGTTCACATCTGTGCGGGTGGTGCTGCTGCTGTGTATCCGCACAAAAATCCGTGCAGCCTCGCCACCCGCACAGAGGAATGTGGACCCGCGGGTGGGTGCCATTAATTCTAGTGGCACACCGCCCGCACTGCAAGTCACAATCGTACAGGGAACTGAGGTTCCCCTGCGGGCTGCGTTTTCCAAAGAAGTGCAGTTACTTCTCTGCACGGGAGTCCATTTAAATTAATGTCCCTCTGCTTTCCTATCAAAAAATTGACCACACTAGGCATGAGAGTACAGTGTAGTCAGTTCTATAGCTGTGCTGGGAACTCAGCCTGCTCTCCTCTAATGATCAGATTTGTCCTGACATGTCCCCCCCCCCTTCCACTGCCCACTGGGAAGTTCAGTGTTTTGCTGTTTCTCCTCCCCAGCTCACTGAGCTCCTTATGCAGCTGAGAACATACGGAATGTGGTGGAATCACTATGGCCTCATGCACACAGGACAAAAAAAAAAAGAAGAAAATTCTTCTAGAAGCCTCCTGTAGCGTTTTAGCAGAAAAAAAACACCTGATGCTTGTAAACGTATCTACCGCTTTTACAAGCTTTATAAGCGTCAAGCGCTTGGGCATGAATTCATTTCATTGGCCA
Source organism: Staurois parvus (assembly GCA_951230385.1). Taxonomy (NCBI): domain Eukaryota; kingdom Metazoa; phylum Chordata; class Amphibia; order Anura; family Ranidae; genus Staurois; species Staurois parvus. The sequence goes on along the minus strand of CATNWA010020580.1, from coordinate 28,332 downwards.
GAATGAGAATTCATTTCAACGGCTAGAATAAATTAACGCTAAAGTGCTAAAAGCGCCTATCATTAAGACACGTTTACCCGCGTCAAGCGTTCTTTCTGCCAAAAAATTACTGCTGCTCCTTGAATCACTGGTCCTGGGTTTCTTTTTTTGCTGCTAAATGCTACTGCTACTAAAAAGTCTATGTGTGCATGGACACATAGGATAACATGGAGGGCTGTTTTGAAAAAAAAAAAAATCTAAAACGCCTGATGCCCCTGAACGTGGCTGTAAAAACACCTTGTGTGCATGAGGCCTTATAGCAAAATGAGAAAAAAAAAAAAGCCCCACAAAACTGTATTTATCATGATCTTTATATCTGTACACACAAATGTTTTGCCTTTCATTTCTATTTTAAACTGAATGGGTTGTTTTACAAGGTGAGGGTTCACATATACTTTAATGAACTGGAAAATAGATCATCACAGAATGAACTCGCAGCATGCAATCTGTTTCTAGATCATTTTTACTCCTGTCCCCAGTGCGATCTCTGTAGACAATGTGCCTCTAGTTTTATGATTTGGCTTCACTGCCTCTAATTAAAATAAAATCTTACTATATAGGAGGAATATCAACCATAGATCCACCATAGCCTCAATATCAGATCAATATGCATCACTCTACAGCTCAGCCCCATAATATAACACTGCAGAGGGGACAGAACACATAATAAATGTTACTTACTGGGAGCCGGAACATAAATATTGCGATCAGCAGGCGTCTTTCCTAAAGTAAACCAGAATTTGATAACATTAGGAACCAGAAAATTGTTTTTGAAGCCTTCATAAATAATAAGTCACACAAATATCTCAATTAATTATCACCATTTGAAAAGTATACATCTCTATTCTGTATTTGCTGGTTTTGTTTTTAATGAAGTGGAGACCTTCGGATGGTTTTCACTGATGCTGGTCGGTGAGATTTCCTGTTACAAATGACATCAATGGTCTTCACAAATTGCCCTAAACTTTGGAGATAATCCTGAACAATACTGTACAATATCTGTTCCAGCCGTTTGCCTGTGTTACCGGAGCCACCCTGGACTTCACTGTGAGGGACGCGGTTTATGAGGATAATAGCAAGAAGCTGTTCTTGTTGTGAACTGTTTACTGAATTGATGATTCTCAGCCAGACTTCTAATAGAGACCATACTATACAGCCACATGTTACCATGACTGAGCCACATAGACATTGCTGGGAGGACTCCATGTTAGTGCAGCTTTCATCATCTATTGTGTATTATTCTGCAGTGTATTCATGCTTTCCCCATTCTGGACCTGTCTTGCATTATAGATTCTAACATCGTACCTGTTTAGGCTGGCCATACATTATACAATTTTCTTGTATGATTTTCCTTTAGATTTACCAAAACCATATCATATGAGGTCAAACCTACACGCTTTCAAATTGTATGCAATCAGACAGGCCCTTGCACTACATAGCTGAAGGCAGATCTAAAGGAAATTGAACAAGAAAATTGTACAATGTATGGCGAGATTTAGTGAACTGCGAGTTACAGTCACCGTCTGGCCAATTACCAATTCTGTTACAACTTTAAAATCTAACATATTGAACTAGGGACTGTAATTGGAGAGCTTCCTTTAAGAAATGTTTGATCACAGAACCATATGAAGGCCTTTAAAGGGATACTAAAAGGTTCTTTTTTTCATAAAATAACAAACATGTTATACTTACCTGCTGTGTGTAGTGGTTTTACAGAGATCAACCTAGGATCTTCCTCTTCTTAGGTCCCCTGCCGGCGTACTCCTCCTTTCTGTCAGGGGCCCCCCATAGCAAGCACCTTACTATGGGGGCACCCGAGTAGGTGTGTTCCCAAGCCATTGCTCCGTGTGTCCATTCACACAAGGAGCTGCGGCTTGCCCCCCCCCTATCCCCATTGGCTGACAGGCTATGATTGACAGCAGTAGGAGCCAACGGCTCCCTGCGTGCTGTATAAGCCAATGAGGAGGCAGAGACCCGGGACAGCCAAGGCTGTTGTGCACATCGCTGGATCTCGATGGGTTCAGGTAGTAATGAGGGGGCTGGGGGCATTGCTGCACACAAGTTTTTTCCCTTCATGCATAGAAAACATGAAGATAAAAAAACCTTGAGCCTTTACAACCACTATAAATATCCCTCTGTGCTGACATATCATTTTCTTCGCTGTCCATATACAAGGGCTTCCTGCTGATCAGTGTGTAGGACTCATGTCTGGTTCTCCTATATGATGAATAGAGCTCTGGTGTGTAATGTGCAGTAATCTCACCTGAAACGGAGCGTTTCCTGTATATGACGACTCCAATAACGGCCCCCGATAATCAGCGCTACAGCAACGACCACAACAGCCCCGATAATTATAGGAGTATTGTCCTTAGGGGGATCTGGGGAAACACAGAAGTAACATGATGTGAGCTCTACTGACAGTCTTGTGTATTTAGTCCCAGAATCAGCTGATTGCAGATCATAGAAGCACATTGTTCCTGCATTGTTCCATCACATCATTACAAGTGCACATTATAATTCACTAAATGAGATATAATGGTCTATAATGAAGAAACAGACTCACACATGGATGATGTCAGTGCCAGGAGGATGGATTTGAGCACAGCCAGGTCCACAGAGATTTGGGTTTCTGGATTGTGTAAAATAGACCTGACACTTCATAAACATGTGTGCGGTGTTGGGGGGGGAACATGAAGGATAACAATCACCAGTCCACCATAAATAACACAGTGCAGTCAGCAGGCATTAGTGTGATCATCGTGGAAGGAACACCTCGGGAAGGGTGCAAATTCTTCCAAATCATTTACAAAGAGAAGGTGTGCTAAAGAGGTTCTATATACAGTATAATGTTTGTGTACAGCACAGTGCACTGGTATGGTACAGCAACTAATAGTAGAAGCAGATAACTGGGGCCCATTCTCACTGTAACAGAGCTTTCTGAATGGACCATCAATGCACCTCATTACACAGAAAAAGTCCTTCCCCATTACTATACAGCCCAGCTACAGGAGTTAGTCAACATCTACCCTTGTAGTGGGAGTAGGTCTAGGGGGTAGAATCAAACAATATAATTAACCCTCACCCCCAGTCCACTGTTGTCCTCTTCTCCACCCAAAGCTCCAGCCTGTGTGTGGTCCTTTCACTATTACCTCTCCATGGAGGAGGAAAGAGTGCGACCACGGCCATGAGCAGCTTAGCCACTTCTGGAGTTGTGGTGGTTTGTACCAGAGTGATTGCTGCACCTGCAGGCATCCCCCGATACAGTTTTTTAGAGCTGGCGGTCGGCTCTCTTGTACAAGCAATCGAAGCGGCTATCTAGCAGCTCGATTGCTTGCACAAGCAGCAGGAGTGGAGCCCCCCTCCCGCTGCCGTCCACAGCTCTCCTGGGATCTCCCATCTCACTGGGAGTCCTGAGCAACCAGCCGGTGTGTCTGACATTTACTTGGCTATCATGCTGACCCTCTGGTTTCATTAATTTTTATGTTATTGACCTGGAACAAAATATGCAAATTAGCTAAGTCAGAGTAAAATTTGGACTCTTTAGTTGTATACCTGTTCTAGGTTTGTGAAGCCAAAGAGGGTCAGTATGACAAACAGGCAATTATCAACCAGTCAGCAATGGCAGCCTCTATGGCCTCCTTTAAACCCAGGACCCTGCATTCACTATATCTGGTCTCCCAGGACCCCGCATTCACTATATCTGGTCTCCCCAGACCCTGAATTCACTATCTGGTCTCCCAGGACCCCGAATTCACTATATCTGGTCTCCCAGGACCCCGCATTCACTATATCTGGTCTCTCAGGACCCTGCATTCACTATATCTGGTCTCCCCGGACCCTGCATTCACTATATCTGCTCTCCCCGGACCCTGCATTCACTATATCTGGTCTCCCCAGACCCTGCATTCACTATATCTGGTCTCCCCAGACCCTGCATTCACTATATCTGGTCTCCCCGGACCCTGCATTCACTATATCTGGTCTCCCCGGATCCTGCATTCACTATATCCGGTTTCCCCGGACCCTGCATTCACTATATCCGATCTCCCCAGACCCTGCATTCACTATATCCGATCTCCCCGGACCCTGCATTCACTATATCTGGTCTCCCCCGGACCCTGCATTCACTATATCCGGTCTCCCCGGACCCTGCATTCACTATATCTGGTCTCCCCGGACCCTGTATTCACTATATCCGGTCTCCCAGGACCCTGCATTCACTATATTTGGTTCTCCCGGATCCCGCATTCACTATATCTGGTCTCCCCGGACCCTGTATTCACTATATCTGGTCTCCCACAGTACACAGAACATAGGAATACAATTATTTTAGCAAATATAAGCTGCTTAATACCTTTTCTCACCAGCAGTATGTAGCAGTCTTGTGAATTCTATCAGTGTCTGGCTGAGCACTGGTTACTCTTGTAGGAGGAGTTTCCATTCTCCTCTGACTATTCAACAAGGCTGCATAACCCCTGACCCTCTGTCTGGACAGCTCTGATTGGCCCTGTGCTGATCACATGCACCCCCCCAAAAGAAAAAAACTAAAATGAAAAACACACCTCTCTATCAATACACAGTAAACAGAGCATGTGTAGACTTGCCACTGCTGCTCAAACTATGGCTGATGGATTGGGGACAGCAAAAGAAGGGCAGGATCAGATAAGACAGGATCAAACAGCCTTTTTTACACAAGGCAGAGGATTACCCTCTTAAGTTCCACAGTGAGTATAACAAGCATGCTTTACAACATATACAGACTGATTTTACTGTTGTGGGTTTAGTAACACTTTATCTGTACATTCTCAGTTATGTATGAACTAACCCTTTAAATCCAGAGTTACCGAGGTACAAAAGAAGAACAAATCCCTCCATTGGCAATGTTACAGAACAGAACATGGGAGAAATACTTTTGCTAATGATTAATATATCAAGAACAATATATCTTATATATCTGATAGTGATCATTGGTACAATATGAAATGATGACATGCCAATGACATGGAGATTCTGGAATTTTCCACAGATAACCATACAAAGGCAGATCTTTCATTGTAAATGGATTTCAAATCTCAACAAATCACTGACCAGCCACAGTGCAGGAATACTACCCCAGATACTGCTGTGTAGGTCTGAATGCTATTTATGTATTTCAGTACTTTGTTTTGTTCCTCGGTTGCACTCGTTCTCATTCATTTAGTGACACAAACACAGCCGGCTTATTACAAAGGATGTTTCCATTTTAGCATTACTTGTGATAAACACACAGGGGGAGATTTACTAAAACCGGAGCACTCAGAATCTGGTGTAGCTGTACATGGGAGCCAATCAGCTTCTAACTTCAGCTTGTTCAATGAAGCTTTGACAATAAAACCTGGAAGCTGATTGGTTTCTATACAGAGCTGCACCAGATTTTAGTAAAAAACCCCGTGGTGTATGGACAGATAGCAGAAGTCCTACTTACTCACCCCATATCACACTGAGAGTCTCATCCCCCAGACTGCTGTGGTCCACATGACAGAAGTAAGTGTCTCCCTCCTTGGTTGGGACTTCCACACTGACTCTGATCTGATAGGTGCCATCAGGATGGGGGAGAATTGGAGTCATTTCATCTGAAGGAACATGGTCCTCCCCATTCCTCACCCACTTCACATCCACAGGTCGGGGGTGAAACCCGTACACCAGGCACTGAAGTCTGGTCACATCATCCGACTGACGACGGCCCCACACCTTCACCTCTGGGCGCACTGAGAGACAGAAAAAAAGGTATGTGATCTACTGACAAATGTAATCTATGTTCTCCTATGAGATGAATGTGGACACATACAGTATGATGATCTCCAGCATAGAACTATGAGGCCACAGTCCCCACCATTCACTCTAATAGAAGGTGAGCTGTCAGTGATGTCAGTGGGGTGTAGATCCATCAACACAGAGCAGTCCTGAGGACATCCCTTCAGAAGATGATCCATCATGCATCTCATTGACAGGAAGCGGCCTGTCTGACTCCCAGGATGGCTCACACTGATCAGCACTTTTGTCTTTTAACCACTTTTCCTCCAGAAGATTTACTCCCCCTTCCTGAGCAGGTCATTTTTGTGACACGGAGCTGCTTTACTTTAACGGACAACTGCGCGGTCATGCAACACTGCACCCAAATGAAATTTATGTACTTTTTGCACTATAAACAAAAATAAAAGTGACAATTTTAAAAAAAAAAAATTCTGCTATAAAACATATCTAATACAAAAAAATTAAAAATCAAATTTCTTCATAAAATTTAGACCAAAATGTATCCTACATAGATTTTGTAAAAAAAATCCCAACAAGTGTATATTGATTAGTTTGTGCAAAATTTACAGCATCTACAAGCTATGGTACATAATGGAATTGTTTTTTTCTCTTCTCATACTAGTAATGGTGGTGATCAGCAGCTTAAAGCGGGACTGCGATATTGCGGTGGACATTTTTTACACTAACTGACATTTTGTGGGAACCAGTGACACCAATACAGTGATCAGTGCTAAAAATATGCACTGACACTGTACTAATGACACTGGCTGGGTTGGGGTTAACATCTAGGGTGATCAAAGGGTTAAGTGTGTGCCTAGCTATGTGCTTGGTGTACACTAGGTGGTGCTTTTACTAGGGAAAGTGATGGATCGTGTTCTCAGCTCTGCAGAGAGACATCATGATCAGGGCCGTCTTTAACCTGTTCCTGTCTGGCCAATAGCAGAATGATGCCGAGCGGGACTCTCTTTGATCCGAATGGGCCTCATGACGTCCTTCCGGGATCGCGCTGCATTGTGGTGAGATCTGTCACTGGCTGTGTACCTTCGATCCAGCCAATGACAGATCTGTGTACCGACCCATTGCCAGTACCATGTGACCTGCTGTGACCAATCAACAGGTCACATGATAATTGTAAACAATGGATGGCTTCCATTCACGCCATCTATTATACACAATTGTGTCACTAGCTGTGATTGGTCACATGTACAGACTGGGCCAATCATGGCCCATCTGTGTCATGTGATTAGCTGTGGCCAATCACAACAAAAAAAACCTGAATTAATCGATTTAATTCTGTTAAATACTTGTTTATTAAATAAATTATTTCCTATAAGCAATCATAATGTGTAAAAAAAACTGATCACTTCTCCAAAGTAGTACAATGTTACTATGGTAGCATTATACTACTCTGGTGATTGCGTATTGTGAACAAAAAAAAATCTTTAAAAAAAATGTAATAAAATATAAAAAAAAATTGAAACAATTATTTTTTCTTCGTACTGTCACCAGGCAATGTCCCCGATCACCATCACACAAGTTATATGATGATGCTGTACTGCATTGGTGACAGTATGTAAAAAACCCACATTTGTGAAAAAAAAAGGTTTTAATTTCTTTTATTTTCCAAAAAATTATGACAAAAAAATTACAACTTAAAAAACGCCATGCCTCTTACTAAAAACCTTGGACTGTCTACTTTCAGAAAAAGGGGTCATCTGTACTGTTGACATTATTGGGCCTCAAGAAATTAGATCGGCCCCATCAGTACATCAGGACTGATCGATTTTCAGATATAGAACATAGTTTGTGGACTCTATAACTTTAACTTTCCTACAGACTAAATAATTGTAAAGGAAATTTGTAAATTCTGCATTTTATTTTGTGTGCTTTGCCTATGTATTGTACACGGCACTCATTGTGCACACGGCACTAATAATCTTCTCATTACATGTTTGCATTCTTTCAAGTCCTGATTAGAAATCAGCCTGCCTATGTAACGCCCCTCGTTACCACAAAGTACAACTGTAATATTAATGTGATCCCTACATAATCATGTGTATAAAATACTTCAAATACAAATAAACAGAACAGTTATTTGGAAAGATGCCGAGTGTATCGTTTTGTGTCTGTTCCCCACTGCAGTAGTTATTAATTTGGACCCACCAATCAATAGGAGGTTAGGAGTTCCCTATAACATTTTCAGTATTAATGTCCAGAACAATAATAAACACTGATTTGGGTTATTTTCACCAAAGCAAATATAGCAGAATAAATATTGGCCTAAATTTATAAAGAACATTAATTTGCAAAATTTTATAACAAAACAAAGAAAAATATTTTTTTTTTTTCAAACCTTTCGGTCTTTTTTTGTTTATTGAGCAAAAAAAACCCCCAGTGGTGATTAAGTACTACCAAATGAAAGTTCTAGTTGTGTGAACAAAATGCTAAAAATTTAGTTTGGGTACAGCGTTGCATGACTGCGCAATTGTCATTCAAAGTGCCAGAGAACTGAAAGCTGAAAATTGGCCTGGGCAGGAAGGGGGTGACAGTCCCCGGTATTGAAGTGGTTAAGTCTGGGCTCTGACCCGGCCATGCAAGGACTGTCACCCATTTCTCCCCCAACCACTGTGGGGTCTTTTTTGCTGTGTGTGCTTTGGGTCATTGCCATGTTGGACTTTCTGGCAGAGGGCAGATGATTTTCCTCAGAATTTTGATGGCATTTTTCCTTCTTCCTGACAAGTGCTCCAGTCCCTGCTGCAGAGAACCCCCCATACCAGGATATTCCCCCCTCCATGCTTTACTGCAGGAATGGTGGAATTTAGATGGTGAGCTGGATTGGATTTCTGCCAGACATATCATTTAGTGTTGAGGCCAAGTCATCCCATTTTAGTCCCATCTGACCAGAACACCTTTTTCCATGTGGCCTCAGAATCTTCAAGGTGTGTTTTGGCAAAGCTCAGTCATGACTACATGTGGCCTTTCTTGAGGAGCGGCTTTTTTCTTGCAACCCTCCCATACAAGCCACATTTGTGGAGAATTGGTGATATTGTTCTCACATGCACACAATGACTACTCTTTGCCATCAATTCCTACAACTTCTTCAGAGTTGCTGGAGGCCTCTTGGTAGCCTCTCTGACCAGTATCCTCCTGGCTCTTTCATCCAGTTTGGAGCGACATCCTGATCTAGGGAGGGTCTGTGTTTGCCCAAATACCTTCCACTTCTTAATAATAGACTTCACTGTGCTTCTATGCATTGATAAATCATTTGACATTTTTTTTGTATCCATCTTCTGACTTGTGCCTGTCCACAACTTTATCCCAGAGATCTTTAGACAGTGCCTTGCCACCCATAATTGATAGTTTTCTACAGTTGCACTACCAGGGACTGAAATGCTCCAGGAAAGCTCTTTTTATTCTGAGCTAATCAAAATGACCACAGCTGATCACAGTTGAAAGTCAAATGGCTTTGTGTGCCATTGAGAAGGTGATTAACTACACCTGACTGAGTTTACAAGTCATTTTTAGGAGGAGGGGGATTCTTTTTACAACTCAGTGATTATTATTATTATTATTATTATTATTTATACAGTATTTATAAAGCGCCAATAGTTCGCTCAGCGCTGTACATTACAAAGGGGGACAGAACATGTGACAGAACAATACCAATACAATGCAAAACATAAGGGGATCGAGGGCCCTGCTCTTTCGAGCTTACAATCTAGGATTATGTTTTTGAATTAAAAAAAAATATATATTCTGACATGTTGCTGTTATATCTTTCACCTGGATGTTATACGTTGTATTGAGTGAATACAGCTGGATAAAACAAAAACTGTGTGTCTTCAGGCTGCAAAGCAACTAGATGTAATTATTTTAAGGGGGTGATTATTTTCTATATGTATACTGTATGTACCATAGTTTGTAGACGCTATAACCTTCACACAAACCAATTAATTTACACTTTGAGATTTTTTTTATAATTTATGAAGAAATTTAATTTTATTAGATATGTCCTATAACAGAAAGTAGAAAATATGTTTTTTTTTTTAGGTTTTTAGGTTATAATAAAAAAAAACTGGTAATCAAATACCACCAAAATAAAGCTCTCTTTGTACCCAAATTAAATTTATATAATTTCTTTCACACAGTATTGCATGACTGACCAATTGCCAGTTTTAAAACAGTGCAGTGCTAAATAGCAGAAATGGCCTGGTCAGAGGTCAACTGGTTAAACTTGTAGTTTTACCACCCCCTTAAGCTGCACAGGCAGTCGGGGTTGTAGCCATGCTACAGCAACAATGCAAACATTAACCCTCTGTCACGTTCAACAAGCAGCACCGCAGCTGATGCAACCTATTCAAGTGAATGAGGTGCACCGCAGCTTCCCATCAACCACATGCAATGCACACGGCTGTGGTGTGGTTCAGGCTTTACAGATTTAAAATACACAGTGAGGAGACAACATATCACCTCTCAGCCAACTGTCAAATGATCTCTCTGAAAAGTATTCCACTGCGGATTACTCTTTAGAGGGTGACTCATGTATAAATGAGCTTCAACTATAGTTTTCTTTTGTTTGCTCCCTTTCGTCCTTTCAGATATACCATTAGAAGTGTTTGGTTATATCCTTTTAAGAAGAGCAAAAAAATACTTGTTAATTATATCAGTAATGGAGTACGGTACAGTGTTGCCTTTGATTAATGCAGAAAGTCTGCAGTTTAGGTGATCCCTTCATTGGATAACTTAAGGTATAGTTAAAGGGAAATTTGTGGTTTCTTAGTTTAGGATAGAGTGGAGCTGGACTAGAGCCCCTCTCAGGTTTTCATTGCCGTCTGTGCCCCCGTTAGTGAGATTCATCCTCTTTCTGTCCTGGTGACAATTATCATCAAAAGCGAAAGAAAATCCCATAACAGGAATAGACGGGAAATCTTCCAGTGGGGACATTAATTCACTTCCTGTTTTGACTATAGGACAGGAAATGAAGGTAAATCTCCCTAATAGGACACAGACTGAAAAAACTGACAGATGGTAACTCTCCTTTACTCTATCCAAAATGGGGAAAAAAAAGTTCTCTCTTTCATCAATTATCAGCTTTCAGATATGCCTCAGATCTCTTCTTCAGGCTTTATACATTCCTCACAATGGTGCTCAAACCCCCATATCTACACACAGTAACAAGAAGGAACAATGAAATAGAGATATTTGAAAAAAAAATAAAACTAGTTTTTCAAGACACAATTGTGCAGATTGAGTTTTTTTTTATCTTAGATTCTTAGGCCTTGTTCACATGGGCGTACTTAGAGTGGTTCTAAAGGCTCAAGGTTTTTTACCTTCATGCATGTCTTGGTTCATGTTGGAACCAATGACAGAATACATGGAAGGTGGAGGCTCCTTAAGAATTTAAAGAACTAGGCTGCAAGTTGCAAGGAAGGACCTCCAAGGAGATATTCTCTGAAATATTACCTGTGCCATGCGCAACTCAAGATAGACAGGGAGAGATTAGAGAACTCAATGCATGGCTGAAGACCTGGTGTAAGAGGGAAGGATTTGGGTTTCTAGAGCACTGGGCTGACTTTTCATTGGGATGCAACCTATATGCTAGAGATGGTTTGTAGCTACATGGAAGGGGGTCTGCTGTGCTGGGGGAGAGGTTTATGGGGGAGGCTGAAGGAGTATTTAAACTAGGATGGAGGGTGAATTAGATTATAATGGGGTACAGAGATCAGACAGGGGTCAGTACTTATTTGTGGGTGGAATGGGGAAAGATGGGGGGAGGGCTATGGCAGATGATAAGAAGGTTCCAATGTTACAAACAGCCAGTGGAATTGGTACCATTTGTATGAAAATAAAAAATATGCAAAATACGTGTGAACAAGGTGTCAATCAATTAAAGTGTTCGTTCACCAATGCCAGAAGTCTGCCAAGCAAAATAGGTGAGTTGGAAGCTTTGTTGCATGAAGAGAACTATGATTTAATTGGTATTGCTGAATCTTGGTTTCATTCTTTGCATGACTGGGCCGTTAATATTCCTGGGCTATGTTCTCTTTCGGAGAGACAGAGTAAATAGGAAAGGTGGTTGGTGTATGTCTCTATGTGAGAAGTGATCTCAGAGCGACTGTGAAAGAGGACCTAGTTGATGGAGAGTGTGATGAGGCTGAAGTATTATGGGTGGAAATGCACATGGGGGTGCATACTACAAAGGTAATCATTGGAGTTTATCATAGGCCTCCCAGTGTTAATGAGGAGGTGGAGACTCAGTTCCTTGCACAGATCCAAGGGGCTGTAAAGGCTGAGACAGTGATAATAATGGGGGATTTTAACTACCCAGATATTGACTGGAGTAATGGTATTGCAGGAACAGTTAAAGGGCAAAATGTTTTAACCTACTACAGGACAATTTTATGGTACAGTTCATAGAGGCCCCTACTAGAAATGATGCTCTGCTGGACCTGGTAATCTCAAACCATGCAGATCTTATTACTAATGACCATATAAAAATAACATCTGGGTAGCAGTGACCATAACCTGATTTAATTTATTGTTAGCTGTAAACAGCGAGTACATACAGGAAAAATAAAAATGCTCAATTTCAAGAGAGCTATTTTTCCAAGGCTGAGAGCTGCTCTCCAAGACTTAGATGGGAGGGAGTATTGGCATCGAAACAACACATAAATGGGAGTTCTTCAAAAAGACTGTATGTAAACACACTGCAAAATATATTCCCATGGGCAACAAGTTTAAAAGGCTAAAAATCAAAACTATGTGGCTTATGGCCAAAGTTAAAAAGGCTATAGATAATAAGAAAAGAGCTTTTATTCAATATAAAAATGAAGGAACACTATTATTATTATTTTTATTATTATTATTATTATTATTATACAGGATTTATATAGCGCCAACAGTTTGCTCAGCGCTTCACAATATAACGGGAGACAATACAGCAACAATACAGTTCAATACAAGAGGGTTAGGAGGGCCCTGATCCTGGGAGCTTACAATCTAGGAGGAAGGGGTTAGTGGTACAAAAGGTAGTAAACTGTGGGGGATGGACTGGTAGGAGGAGTAGAAGATTCCATTATTAGCTGAGGGCAGGATAGGCTTCCCTGTAGAGAAAGGTTTTCAGAGATCGCCTAAAAGTGAGCAGAGTAGGCGATAGTCTGATAAATTGGGGTAGAGAGTTCCAGAGGATGGGGGAAGCTCTGGAGACGAGCATGGGAGAAGGAGACAAGGGAGCTAAAGAGCAGGAGGTCGTGTGAGGAGCGGAGAGGATGGTTTGGGTGATATTTGGAGACAAGATTGGTGATGTAATTTGGGGCAGAGTTATAAATAGCTTTGTAAGTTATTGTTAATGTTTTCAATTTTATCCATTGGGCAACGGGAAGCCAGTGGAGGGATTGGCAGAGAGGGGGGTGGCAGATACAGAATGGTTAGTAAGGTGGACGAGTCTGGCAACAGCATTCGTGATAAACTGAAGAGGGGATAGCCTGCGATGAGGTCGGCCAATGAGGAGGGAGTTACAATAGTCAAAGCGATAGATAACCAGGGAGTAAATAAGTTGCTTAGTGGTTTCCGAGGTTAGGAACGGGCGTATCTTGGAAAAGATTTGGACAGCGATTGGGTTTGGGGCTGAAAGGACAGATGGGAGTCTAGGATTATACCTAGTACCCTGGCATGAGGGGAGGAACTGGTTGTGTTATTGATCTTGATGGAGAAGTCAGGGGAGGGGGCACAGGCTGGAAGGAATATTAAGAGCTCAGTTTTGGAAAAGACTGAGTTTGAGGAAGTGGAGTGACATCCATGCCAATATGCCGCTTAGTAGGTTAGTAATGTGAGAGGAGACTGAAGGGGTGAGTGTCAAGGTCCTACCTTTTCCCTGAGGTTATGTTACTCCATGTGCTGGCGTCCATCTTGGATTTCTGCTGTGCATGGTGGGAATCCTTTTATGCCTTCAGGTCTCTGAGGTCCATCCCCAGAGGGGTGTGGCTGATGCCATATAAGCCTGTGGTCTGCACATGCTCTTTGCACTTGTGTCTTTGTGTTGCTATTACTCTGTTCGGACTCTCGTGACTCTCCTGGTATCTGATTCGGCTTGTTTACTCGACTATTCTTTGTATTCTCCTTTGATCTGACCCTCTGTTGCTGAAACCCGGCTCATGACCTGTGATTCTGCTGTCCTGTACTGTTTTGTCCTGTTGTTGTTTGACCCGGCCTGTCTGACTACTCTTTTGTCTCTTCCACAAGCTACACGCCATTGGCGGCGGCCATTACCGCAGCTGAGGTGTCCCGGGGGCCGCGACCTGGTTCCTGGCTGCATAAAGTCCATCCCCACCATCAGGGGCCCTGGTGAAGGGCAGCCTGGGACTTAGACTTCCTCCGCGCCCTGAGGGACTTCGGTCTGTGGGTGGTGGTTGTCGTGAGCCAGTGCGTTACATTGTTAGGCCTGCCTGTCCCGTTCCTCGGCCCCTGCCCTGACAGTGAGGAGCAGAAAGATAGATTTGTATGTCATCAGCATAGAGATGGTATTTAAAGCCATGGGAGTTTATAAAGTGACAAAAGGGAGGAGGTGTTGATGGAGAAGAGTAGGGGTCCAAGGACAGAACCTTGAGGGACCCCTACAGAAAAAGGGAGTGGAGAGGAGGAGCCAGAGTTGTTATAGGCAGCGCTGAAGGAGCGCTGCGATAGGTAGGAGGAGAACCAGGAGAGAGCAGAGTCTCGGAGGCCAAGAGAGTTGAGTTTTTGAGGAGGAGGGGATGGTCAACAGTATCAAAAGCAGCAGAGAGGTCAAGTAGTAAGAGTACGGAGTAGTGGCCATTGGTTTTAGCAGTTAGTAGATCATTAGTGAGTTTTAGTAGGGCAGTTTCAGTGGAGTGTAGTGAGCGAAAGCCAGACTGTAAAGGGTCAAGAAGGTTGTTGTCAGTGAGGTAGGAGATAAGGCGATTGTAGACTAAGCGTTTCTAAAAGTTTAGAGGTAAATGGGAGCACGGAGATGGGTCTTAAGTTGTTCAGGTTGGTGGGGTCCAGGGAGGGCTTTTTAAGTATGGGAGTGACACGTGCATGCTTTAGAGGGGAGGGAAAGGCACCGTTAGAGAGGGAGAGATTGACGATGTGAGTGAGAGAGCATAGGATGCTTAAAAATTTCAAAGAATATAACAGAATATGCAAAAAGGAAATAAAGGCCGCAAAAATTATATAATAGTTAATATATTAATAGTAAAAGGTCCGGTCTGAGCATGTAGGCCCTTTACAAAATAATCTAGAGTGGGTGACTGGGGACAAAGAGAAGGCAAATTTATTTTATACCTTCTTCAGCTCTGTGTATACAAAGGAGCATGGGGGGGCTCTTGTCCATAATGGGCGTGGTGTTGACACAGCTCCAGATGATCCACATTGGCTCACAATTGAAATGATCCAAAAATATTTAGACAGAATCAAGGTGAACAAAGCACTTGGACCGGATGGCATACACCCACGGGGCCTTAAAGAATTGAGCTCTGTCATTTCACAGCCATTGTTTCTAATTTTTAGGGATTCTTTAATGACTGGCATAATACCATTGGATTGGCGTAAGGCCAGTGTGGTGCCAATATTTAAAAAAAGGGGTCAAAATCTTTACCAAGTAATTATAGACCTGTTAGTTTAACTTCTATAGTTGGGAAGATACTGGAAAGCTTAATAAAAGACCACATAGATGAGTTCTTGCTGTAAAAAAATATTTTAAGCAATAGACAGCATGGATTCATGAAAGACAGAAGTTGTCAAACAAATACTTGGACAGAGGGGAGGCGGTGGCTGTGGTATACTTGGACAGAGGGGTGGCGGTGGCCTGTGGTATACTTGGACAGAGGGGTGGCGGTGGACGCAGGGTCATATCCACCGCGAGCCAAACAAGGCATTTGCCCAAGGTGGCATTTTTCAGGGGGGTGGCGCCGCCCCCCGGAAGAAGGGACACACGAGGCAGCTGGCAGGTGACTGACGATGGGGACCAGATGACTGCCGGCACTGCATAAGCTCACTCACTGGCTGCTACTACACTCCAGATCAGGGCAGCGCTTGGTGTCAGAAAAGGTTTGCTCCTGGGCTGAGCCAGGTGACAGGTGAGAGATCCGCAGCAGCAGAGAGAGGGGCCAGCTGGCTGCAGCTATGACAGCTGCTGGGTGTCAGTGTTGTGTGTACGGAGGGATGGGAGGAGTATGAGCAGAGAGAGGCAGACACCTCAGCAGGAGACAGCACAGCAAGGAGGAGGATGGAAGGATGGGATCTGGTGCTCCATGGAGTCAGGGGAGATCACAGCCAGGGAGGACTACAAGTACCAGCTGTACCCAGGATCCTGTCTGCTCTGGCTATGGAGTCATAGATCTGTAATTGTTTACTATATGCATATTGCATCTACTGCTGTTGTATACTGTTATAGTGAGTAGATCTATACATCCTGGAGGACTACAAGTACCAGCTGCACTGGGAATCTTATCTGATCAGCCTAGTCTCTCTCTCACTTTTCCTCTCATCCCTTCCTATTTATCTTTCTCTCTCTCTCTCTTTCCCTCCTCTCTTTATCTCTATCTTTCTCTCCCTCGTTCCTTCTATCTCTCCCTCTTTATCTCTTTCTATCTCTTTCTCTTGATCTCCTTCTCTCCCTTTTATCTATCTCTATATCTCTTTTTCTCTCCATCCCTCTTTCTCTCTTTTATCTTTTTGCCCTCTTGCCCTCTATTTTCTATCTTTCTATCTCTTTCTTTTATCTCCTCTTTCTCCCCTTTATCTCTCTCTGCCTTTGTATCTCTCTCTGTCACTCTCCCTCTTTGTGTCTCATCCTCTTTCTTTCTCTTTATATCTCTCTCACTCTATCTTTCTATGTCTCTCTCTTTCTCTCCCTCTCTCTTTATCTCTCTCTATCTTTCCCCCTCTTTTCTCCTCTTTTTCCTCCTATCGCTCTTTTTCTCCCTCCCTCTATCTTTCTCTCTTTTTATTTCTCTCCCTCCCTCTTTATCTTTCCTCTCTCTATTTCTATCTCTCCTCTTATCCCTCCCGTCTTTCTCTCTTTATCTTTCTCTCCCTCTTTATCTCTCTGCTTTATTCACTCTCTCTCAATATCTCTTTCCTACTCTCTTTCTATCTCTCTTGATCTCTTTCTCTCGTTCCCCCTATCTCACTCTTTATCTTTCGCTATCTTTCTCTCCCTCTTTATCTTTCTTTCTCTCCAAGCTCTCTCTTTTTACATCTCTTTTTCTCCCTCCCTCTTTATATTTCTCTCATCTCTTCTTCCTCTTAATCTTTCGCTCTCTCCCCCTCCCTTTCTCTCTCTTTATGCATCTCTCCTCTATCTTCTCTCTCTCTCTTGATCTCTTTCTTTCTCTCTCTATCTCTCTCTCTCTCTCTCTCTATATCTCTCTTTCTCACCCTCCCTCTTTCTCTCTTTATCTTTCTTGCTCTTCATATCTCTCCCTCTATCTTTCTATCTCTCTCCTTCTCTCTCTCTCTCTTTCTTCCACTCTTTATTTCTCTCAATATACAGTCAGGTCCATAAATATTGGGACATCAACACAATTCTAACATTTTTGGCTCTATACACCACCACAATGGATTTGAAATGAAACTAACAAGATGTGCTTTAACTGCAGACTGTCAGCTTTAATTTGAGGGTATTTACATCTAAATCTTTGCAATTTTGGAATCTGTTTGCTGTCAACTTCAAGATGAATACGGGCCACAAGAGCTGTCACTATCAGTGAAGCAAGCCATCATTAGGACTTGAAAAAACAAAACAAAAACCCATCATATGAGAGATAGCAAAAACATTTAGGAGTGGGGCCAAAACAACTGCTTGGGAACATTCTTAAAATGAAGGAACGCACCGGTGAGCTCAGCAGCAACACTCGCAAAAGACCCAGGCCCGACCTACGAAAAACAACTGGGTGGTTGATACCGTTAAACAATTCTTTCCCTGTGAAGAAAAATTCCTCTTCACAACAGATTGGCCAGATCAAGAACACAGGATGGTAGGTGTATGTGTGTCCAAGTCAACAATCAAGAAGAGAAGTTCTCGACCATGTGTGAATACAGAGGGTTTTTCACCACACCAGATGTAAAACCATTTGGCAGTGAGCTCTAAAAAGTTGAGATGGCTCCAGATTAGAGTTTGCCAAACAACGACATCTACTAAAAAAGACCTTCAGGCCGTTTTTCTGGCCTGAACAACTTTATCCTATGGACAGATGAGACCAAGATCAACTGTACCAGTGTGATGGATGATAGCGAAGAGTATGGAGATGAGGAAAGGAACTGCTCATGATCCTAAGCTACCACTTCATCAGTGAAGCATGGTGGGTGGTTGCAGTGGTCTGTCGTCGTGCATGTTGATGGCTGCCAAACTCCGAACTGGTTCTCTCTAGTATTTAATTGATGATGTGACTGCTGACAAAAGCTAATCACCGAATCCTGAATTCTGAAGTGTTTCCTTGGCCAATATTATCTGCTCATATTCAGCCAAATGCTTAACATCCTCATCGGGACCCGCTTCACAGTGCAGATGGAAACAGTGACC
This sequence comes from Staurois parvus, assembly GCA_951230385.1. Classification (NCBI taxonomy): domain Eukaryota; kingdom Metazoa; phylum Chordata; class Amphibia; order Anura; family Ranidae; genus Staurois; species Staurois parvus. The sequence goes on along the minus strand of CATNWA010020580.1, from coordinate 9,959 downwards.
CAAAGCCAGACTGCAAAAGGCAAGCAGGGAGAGTTTTTTAAGGGAACGAATCATGTGAAATGTTATGCATGGCCAAGTCGGAATCAGACTCTGACCTGAATCCGATTGAGCATTCGCGCCTTATTTCACTGGCTGAAGACAAAATCTGAAGGGACGGAAAATGCCACAGAACAAGCAGGGAACTGAAGAAAGTTGCAGTAGGGCCCTGGCAGAGCATACCCAGGGATAGTCATTATTTCTTAGCGCTATGGGGCCTTAATTCTTTTTGACTTGCGTTGAATTTATTATGCGGCACCATCTAGAAACGCTCTAAAGGCCTATATTGGAATCAGATAGATTTCTAATGGTTCGAACCTATTAAGGTCAGTATATCGGTGGGGGCCTGTGTGTGTGTGGAAGAGAGACACCTTCTTGTCTTTTAGTTTTCCCACTTGGAATTTAATTGGGCCTAGAAAAAGGTGGTTTTTGATATATCAAAACCACCCTTTTATCTAGCTATTTAGCTTCCAAAGATAGGCTATAGAGATTCTAGGGCATGGCAATCCGCATAATAAACCTCCAAGCCAAAAACTAAACAGGCCCCCGACCTAATGGCCACGATCAACTCCTATCCTCTCTATGATAGGACCATCAACGACAGTCCCTTTCAGATCAGGCACAAACCAAGGGTCCTTTCACCATACTACCGTAACCTGCCATGGTGCTCCCACCACTCTTAACACCCTAATAAATCTCCTAGGAATTTTCATATACTGTAAGCCACCGCAAAGGAATTTTTCTAATCCCCCTAAAGGCCAGAGACCCACATTTGCTGTTTCCAACAAATTATCCCTCAATGGCTCCAAGAAAACCCAAAATTGAAATGGATATCAATATTAACAATAACCGAGGAACAAACACGTTTTTTGGGGCAGGCCCGGATAAGAAAATGGGGGAGTACAGACCAAGAGGTAAGAGGGAGGAAGAGAGTGCATAGATGTGCAAAAAAGAAGGAAGACTATAAAGGCAAGTGAATCTTTAACCTTAGTGGTACACTCTCTGGCCAATGAATTAAAACTTCTGGCAAGGGCAATGAAGAATTAAATTGTTTTTTTTTGACATTTTTTTCTTTGTTTTTGTTGAACTGGACAATGGGCAGTGAAATATGCACCCGCCTCAGACCCTTAACAAATTCGAAAACATTTATAGACGTACATAAATTTGCTAGGAAGTTGTCCATTAAAAGGCACTTTCTTAATACATCCTATAGCACGAGCGAGGCGGTTATTAATAAGAATAAGAATATCGTCAAACCTAAGTTAATGCTGGGGTGCAAGTAAGGCACCTAGAATACCACCCATCTTCTACATTTTACCTAGATTAAAAAAAACCCTTTGTAAACCCCCCAGGTAGGCCGATAAGTCAGTGGGATCAACTCCCCTGTGTTATAAGATTGGGGTCATACATAGGATTATTATCTTCAGCCACTGGTAGTCCATACCCCTTCGTACCTAAAGGACACCAAAACAGGTTCTAAATGCCATTAAAGATGCTGTTATTACTCCATCTACTTCTATTGTTACAGCTGATGTTAATCTTTTATTAGTAATATTAACCATGTGAATTGGATCATGAGAGCTGCGGAATGCTATCTTAGACAGCACACGCCCTCTAAGCATACTACACATATCAATTTTGTCATGGACTTACTGAATTTGCTATGAATAAGAACTACATTGTGAGCTTCGATAGCAGATATACTACCTGCAGATTAAGGGCGTGCTATGGGGGCAAAATTGCCCCCAGCCTCGCCAATCTGTTCAAGTCCTATTGGGAAGAAATAGATTATATATATTGCAGGAGACTGGCCAGAGCCTGGCCATTTACAGGAGCATACATAGATGATGTTCTTCTTTTGTGTGAACGGTAATGTGCAAGTCGCTTGAGAATTTCTTTATTTTAAATTATAACAGCAACATACAGGTCTTACTTACAATTACAGTTATGAGGAAGTTAACTTTTTAGACCTCCACTTTGATGAAGGTGGATTGGCAGGATTGTTACTAAGTCTTATTTTCAATCGTCTGATCGTAACAGCTGCATTCCTTTGGATAGCTGCCAATCACCTTAACTGGCTCGCAAGTTATCCCCAAAGGGGGTACAGTTCTTGAGATTGAGAACAAAAAAAAGGAATGTACCAATACCCCAGACTTTCAGATACAAGCGAGCATTTTGAAAGAATACGTCTTTTAGAAAAAGGCTACGAGTGGGGGAATTTTAGATAATATCATTACAGAAATAACCCATTGTGAGCCAAGATTAACTTCTTGGCACCAAACTCTAGAGAGGCACATAGGATATCATTTGTCCGTTTGTTACGCCACCTTTTCTGTACAGCGCAGATCAATAAACCTTATTATTAAAAACTGAATTCCTTAAAGCGGATCCATAGTTTTTGATGAGAAATACTTCCGGATACACCCTGAGGTTGATTTTTCGTTCGGAGACCTGCCACTCTGAGAGACAAAATATCCCCCAGACATTATCAATCCTCCATGCTAAAGCCCCTCTCGTTGTTTAATGCATGAACGGATTTTACACCCCTGTAAATAGGTGTATTGCCCTGTAAAATCAATGGGAGTAGAAAGAGGAAAATCAGTACCTACTGTTCAAATCAAACTCATAAAAAAACATATGAGATTGATCATTCAGTTTATTTGCAGTGTAGCAAATTTGTGCATTTGCTTGAATGCCCATGTTCCAAACAATATATTGGGGCCGGGACAACAAGAAGGGCTGAGAGGGACCAGTCTCTGTAGCATAATTGCAGAATATTAGAAAAAGGATATAACACTTAAATTCGTTGGTATTAATTTAGTTACTCCACATTGGAGAGGTACACACAAAGTAAGGGCGGTCTCCCAATTAGAGACAAAACACATTTTTGAGTTAGGTACCCTCCATCCTGCAGGGCTAAACATTGATTTAGACCTTAATTGTTTTATTGCCAATAGTTAGTGTGTATTTTTTATCTATGCTCTTTGACTTTTAATTTTGATGAATATTGTTTGCTATAATTTTTTATGTATTGTTTTATGTGTTCTTATCCTATCATGACAGGTCTTATTAATTTAGATTAGCTAGAGTGCATCTCTTCTTATCTATGGATAGACTAATATTTATTAGTTGACATTTTATTATTTATTTATCTTTTATTTTATTTTTTTAATTTTTGTTCATCCTTTTACTACAGATCTTGGTATAGATGTATTTAATTTGTGTTGATTAACATCTGCTTGTTATATTTTCATGTATCATCTATTTAAATTATAATTTATACATGTTTTGTCTCTTTAACCTTTGGGATATTATGTTATCTTTTTCAGTCCCATTGAGCTTAGGGATGCTTAGTAATCTACCGATACATGCTCGGATATCTACCCTTGGCATAATGATATAGTTATTATATTCGCGTTGATTCAACACATTAGCGCTGTCGCGCTTATTTGTTACTTAGACCTGAGCTATTTCCATGTAAGTGGCGTATTCACGCCGGTGTTGAACTTTCTTTTGGTGACATTAATCACCAGTAATATGGCGCGCTGGAACGCTCATAAGTTGCATGTCTCTGGGCTGCATTAAAAAAAGAACAACGCATATGCGCCTGAACTACTAGAAAATGATGCATAGGATAACGCGCATGCGTCATTATGCCTATATAAGATCGCCAATTGCGTCATGGCGTTACTGGTTCCATACCTCTGATGAAGTGCTTTGTGCGCATGTAACGCATAAGGAGGAGCCTGGACGTCGAGACACTACGCCGCCGGAGCCACGTGGAGGCCATCATTTTATCTTCTAGGGTTAGTTCAACCTTTACACCTAGATGATACATGTTTTCTAAAGTTGATACTTTGTCCGTAATAAAGCAATTGATTCTATAAAATACTACACTATGGGCATCCTTCCCTGAGAGGAGTACCATTTTACAGAGTCCTTTACCAAGAATTCAGGCATTTACCAAGAAGAGGAAGATCCCCTGTAAGCAGACGACCCCTTCCGTCCATCCAGCTGTAGGAGACCTCTGGTTACCTGGATCTGTTTAATACTTTTGGATAAGCTCTGCATCCTTGAGGGAAGATCAACCCATTCTGACCAGACCAGTTTTCTCTTTGATTGAGGATCCATGGGCTTTGATGCATACCGCTTACTCATATCTGTCTTCTGGTGAGTGCGCATTTCTGCTTTTCTTCACGGATCACCACCAATGATTCCTACTTGTCATCTGGCACGTTTTTATGATTTAGACTTATAGTGGACATTTTCAGACTTTATCATTTAGCGCTGCACTATTGTTGATATTACTCTGTTTAAGTATTTATTGGTTACTTAGAGTGCTTAGCTGCTTTTTTGGTTAGTGCTCACTCTTCTATTACATACACAGATGTAACATATATGATGTATGTAGTGCGGTGTGTAGATAGAAAATATATGATGTATGTAGTGCGGTGTGTATACACGGTGTGTAGATGTAAGATATATGATGTATGTAGTGCGGTGTGTATATACAGCGTGTAGATAGAACATATATGATGTATGTAGTGCGGTCACCTCTCTTCTCTAGATCTTCTCTCCCATTGTTGATGTGTTTCTTCAGGAACTTTATACATTCATTCTCCAGATAATTCTTCCTAATCTCCCCCTCTCTGACCTCCGGACTGTTCCATCTCTGTGTGGAGATCTGAGCCTCATTCATGGTCGGGATCCAGTTCCATCCCTGTGTGTCCAGAGACATGAATTCTCTCCCATCATATCCGTACTGCTGATACCCCGCAGTGGTGCCGTCATCTCTCAGCTCACAGCCGTACATCACCTGAACGATATGGATCCCTGCGAAAAAGAAGAGGGAGATGAGAGCTGATGTAGCGGTAAGATAGGTGTCTACACTGGGAACCCAGAAGAGAACGGACATCTCCTCTATACAGAGGACCCTCTACTATAATGTACCAAAACCTGGGCGGCCACCCCTCCCCACACTCAGCTCTGCATCACACATATCAAGGAAAGTTGAGAATCCCAAATCCCACAAACCTTCTCCTGTACAGGACTAGGATGACCTCTGATGGGACCGGGATCCATTGTGAAGCCCGGGGAGCTCAGGGACAGGAAGGACCAGGAGTGAGATGAGGACTTCCCATGGATCTTCCTTCCAGGTGGTATTTAGGGGGAATCCTCATATACAGAGATGATATGTTAGTCCAAGGTCACTAGGAAATGGGATCTCCCACATGGAGGGTCTTCCATCATAGTCCGGAGACCTGCCTTCTGCATTGGAGTACACAGCTCACTGCTGGAGGACACATCCTGTACATAACAATTGTATTCTGGGTGCCCATTAACAGCGCATTGCTGGCGTGATGTGCGGAACATTGCAGAAATATATACCATGTACACTGGATGTACTGCATGTCACTGCACTGCTGAGCAAACACACCCGCCTGTGTGAATGAGGCCGTATACATCTGCTGGGGGGACCTGTCTGTCATTTCTGGTGAAGCCTTCATCTGTCAATACACACAGCAGACCTGACAGGGGACAGCTCTACATACTTCTCTATGGAGTCCCAAGACAGGAAGTCAGCTGTGCATGGAGAAAATTCTTCCCCTCACTCAGCAATGTGTGTCCTGTGTTCACTTACAAAAAAAGAAAAAACAGAATAGTTGCTCGCACACGATTGGTTGATTGAAGTGAACACAGCTTCCATTTATTTACCAATATTCACTTTGCTGAGTCAAGAAACGGTACATTTTTTATCCCCCGAGCACTCTAGACATTTATCTCCAATGTATGGGGCTCCGGGGGTTTAGCTGCAGGAGGAGGGCACTGGGGTTCTATCCAGGTGTCAGGGTCCTCTCCACGGCAGAAGTTCTGGAAGATCTGGCATTTCTGCCAGTACTCTGCATGGCCGCTGAAAGACACATCAGCCTCAGTTTGTTGCCAGATGGACTTTATAAAGAGGCTCATCACTTCCTCAAGTTGCTGGATGATCTCTAGCTCCCCGTGCCCTGTTCCTGTGTCCTGTGACTTTGACCCGTGATTTCCTGTTACCGACCTTGGCTTGCTCCTGGACCTGTGTACTCTGCCTTACCCCTGATCTGACCTTGGCCTGGCTTACGGATACTCTCTCTCTCGCGCTTACTTTTCTGTGTATGACCTCGGCTATCCCTGATTCCCCCCTGGTATCTGACCTTGGCTTGAACCGACTACCCAGTAAACATCTAAATCCTGGAAGGGCTTTGCATACCACGCACAGGCGCCTTCTGTCTGCAAACCTATCTCCATGCACTAGCTGTGCTTCTGAGTGGACCACCAACCAGCACTCCTACAGACAACCTGTGCAACTTTGGGCCTGACTCCCGCTGTCCCACTTTTATGGGAGTCCGGAACTTAGCCGCAAGGGAAGCCCTCTCTCCATTGGCCTCCATCACCAGGTACGTGGATACCAGGTCCCACTGCTGTGAGAGAAGGGCACAGGGGTCCTGTCCAGGCTCACTGCTGTGGGGGAAGAGCACAGGGGTCCTGTCAAAGGTCCACTGCTGTGGGGGAAGGGCACAGGGGTCCTGCCAAGTTCAGTGCTGTGGGGGGGAGCGCACGGGTTTCTGTCCAGGTCCACTGCTGTGGGGGAAGAGCACGGGGGGCCCTGTCCAGGTCCACTGCTGTGGGGGAAGGGCACAGGGGTCCTGTCCAGGTCCACTGCTGCTGTGGGGGTTAAGGACACAGGGGTCCTGTCCAAGTTCACTGCTGTGGGGGAAGGACACAGGGGTCCTGTCCAAATTCACTGCTGTGGGGGAAGGGCACGGGTTCCTGTCCAGGTTCACTGCTGTGGGGGAAGGGCACGGGTTGCTGTCCAGGTTCACTGCAGTGGAGGAAGGGGAAGGGGTGCTGTCCAGGTTCACTGCAGTGGAGGAAGGGCACGGGGTGCTGTCCAGGTTCACTGCAGTGGAGGAAGGGCACGGGGTGCTGTCCAGGGTCCACTGCTGTGGAGGAAGGGTTACAGGGGTCCTGACCAAGTTCACTGCTGTGAGGAAGGGCATGGGTTCCTGTGCAGGTCCACTTCTGTGGGGGAAGGGCACAGGGGTCCTGTCCAAGTTCACTGCTTTGGGGGAAGGGCACAGGTTCCTGTTCAGGTTCAGTGAAGTGGGGGGAAGGGCACAGGGGTCCTGTCCAGGTTCACTGCTGTGGTGGAAGGGCACAGGGAACCTGTCCAGGTCCACTGCTGTGGGGGGAAGGGTACAGGGATCCTGTCCAGGTCCACTGCTGTGGGGGAAGGGCACAGGGATCCTGTCCAGGTCCACTGCTGTGGGGGAAGGGCACAGGGATCCTGTCCAGGTCCACTGCTGTGGGGGAAGGGCACAGGAATCCTGCCCAGGTCCACTGCTGTCAGCCTGTTAACCACTTGCCTTCCAGAGGATTTACCCCCCGTTCCGGACCAGACCATTTTATGTGATACGACGCTGTGTTACTATAACTGTCATGCAATGCTGCACCCAAATGAAATCCGCTTTAAGACTGCCCACAGTACTTTTACTGCTACAGGGTGGCCCCTGTGCACAGGATCACGTATGTATATATATATATGGGATTCTGGCCCTAACCACGCCACCAATCGCAGCCCTGGGTGTCAGTTACCTGGTCCCACCCGGTGATTATCGGCAATCACCGACAGGGAGGAGGGTTGCATTGTTTACCATCACAGCCTCCTCCCTCTCAGTTTGGGCACGCTGCTCGGGATGGCTGAGCAGAGCCATACCGAGCAGTGTGCTTACAGTGAAGCACACCCATCTTCCCCCCTAGTAAAACACTCCCATCACACAGTTAACCCTTTGATTGCCCCTCATGTTAACCCATTCTTGCCCAGTGCCATTAGTACAGTGTCAATGCTTTTTTTTAGCACTGATCACTGTATTGGTGCCACTGGGGATGTCAGTGACACCAAGTCAGTTCCCCCCCCAGTGTCAAAATGCCTGCCACAGTCCTGCTATAAGTCGCTGATCACTTAGTATTAACAAAAAAAAAAATCCCTGTATAAATACTGCCACTTGTAAATGCTATAAAACTTTCATGACGTAAACCATTTAATATCATATTAATTTACACGTATTGGGATTTTTTTTAGCAAAGACATGTCACAGAATATTGATTTTGGCCTAAATGTATGACGAATTTTGATATTTAAATTTTTTTACTTGACATCTTTAATAGCAAAAAGTCAAAAATATTGTTTTTTTTTTTCTCAAAATTGTAGGTCTTTTTTTTATAGCGCAAAAAATTAAAAAAAAAAAACAGGCAATCAAATACCACTGAAAGAAAGCTCTATTTGTGGTGAAAAAAGAACATAAATTTAATTTTGGCTGCAGTGTTGCATGACCAAACTAGCAATTGTCAGTTAAAGTAATGCAGCGCTGTAACCCAAACCGTCTTCTTTTAACGGCTTCCTGATCGCCCCCCTATAGCAGAAATACTGCTTACGGGGTGGCATGGGTGCGTAAAATCACATATATATACGTGATTTGTGCTCCCAGTGGTTTTCTCACACCCCTCCCAGTATAGCGCTTCAGATTGACCATCAGCTACACGCAGTAATCAACGATTTAACCCGTTGATGTGCAGGAACACGCTCTGTACTACAATTTACACTACTCCATTGCTAGAATAGTGTCTGAATGGGCATCAATTTCTTTGATCAGATCAGCACTACTATCAGCGTTCACAGTCGAGTTATGAGCGATAATATTCCTCCTAGACGCTGCACATGGTGTCTATACATGTAAATGGATCTATATATATTTAGCTACTGCTAATCAGTTTTACCTATACCAAAGGTAGATACAAATATTTAAATAATTTAATATGGTGAAGCGTATATGTGTGAAATAACCGATCAAAATATATATAGAATAATATCTGCTGCGCCTCTCAATAAAGAATATATTTAATAAAGAGACACCTTCAAGTGTATAAAAGTGCGAATGTCAAATGGAACCCCATAAAAAGACTTAAATTGAAGGCTTGTCCTTAGTGACAAACAGATATCTACAATCGTCATGCTCAAGAATGATAAAGTTTTTTGTTAATAAAATCAAGGTACTGTGCTATTAAATTCCACCTCATAAGGAGGATAATAAAAATCACATCAAGTGAAACATCTAACTACATCAATTGGCACTAAATCATGCAGAATCACCCCAATTGCCAGAATGATGGATACTAATGGTATGTACCACAGCAATACACTCTTTAAAAGTGACTATGCTCAACCCGCACACAATATATTCGTACTAAATAAATTAATATACTAAATCCAGATATATGTGCTTCAGAATCATCGTACACTACGAACCCGTAACGCGTGACGCATTTTTCCGATACGTACGTACTTCCTAGACCCACTTATACACCAGCACCCTACAGTACACCCATGCACTGGGAAAGTTGTCGTCCCCTTTTAAATATCAGTGTCCATTGGCCCCTTTTTTGTTATTTATGCAATAAATTTAATTACCTATGGAGGTATTTCTGTTTGCTCCTTTATGGCCCTGGTTAAAAATTATGTATTATGAGCTTTTTTATTGATGACTTTGTTTAGGGGAGAGTCTGGTGGGGGAGGGGCCCTCGTGGAGGTTTTAAATGGAGCCATTGGAGCCGTTTTATTGATATCTTATGGTGGGAGGGATCTGCGTATAAACTTGAGCCCCTTTGGGGCGCAAAAAGGAGGTGAGGGGCAACTCTAGCCATTTAAACCCCTTCCAGACCCCGGACACTTTTACCCCCTTCCCGACCCCGGGGAATTTTCAGGGGTTTTTGGCTTCACATTTTAATGGAATTAGCGGTCATGCAACACTGTACCAATTGAAAATTTTTCCCTTTTATTGAGACAGATAAATTTTTTTTTGGGGTTTTAATTTCAGGGGTGGGTTTTT
>CATNWA010020579.1:0-64506 GCA_951230385.1 Staurois parvus | reverse complement strand
AGCTATTAACACCGCCCCCCCCCCCCCCACATTAGTAAAAATAGCGAAACACTCCCCCCCCCACATTAGCAAAAAAGCGAGAAAAAATTGTATCCCCGCCCCTTTCCTGATCCTGACGACCCGCGCTAGGTGGGGACGACGCGAGGGCGTGGACGTCAGGCGCACCCCCGGGTGACAAAGATAACTTTCCTAGGGGGGTGGCCGCCGCCCCGTGTTTAACGCTGGCGTTAAGGGGGGGGGGGGGAAGGTGATGCCCCGGGGCTCCCGGGCTGTGAGCGGGCAGTGACGGGTCCCGGGCAGGAAAGCATACATAAACAAGCCGGTCCGGCACCTGTCATTTTCCCTGCTTGCTAGCTTGTCAGCTTGCAGGGCAGTCGGTGGGGGGGGAAAAGGAAGAAAAAGGTGGCGGAACGCAGTACCCCACGCCCGGAAAAAAAACCCCGGTTATAGGTAACCTAAAGGACGTTGTGATAGGAGGATGGGGACCAGGGAGGCGAATTTTTGAGGCCGAGGGAGTGTATTTTTTTAAAGAGCGGGGGGTCAACTGTGTCGGGGCAGTGGAGAGGTCGAGAAGTGGGCATAATAGTGGCAATTAGTTTTTGCGGTTAAAAGGTCTTTGGAGAGTTTGGAAAGGGACAGTTTGGGTGGGTGTAGGGGGGAAACCCGCTGTAGGGGATCGGGAGGTTGTTTCGTTGAGGTGAGAGCTTAGGGATTGTAGAAGGCGGAGGAGTTTGGAGTTTGTAATTTTACAGGATACATTTCAATTGTTTTATTGAGAGAAAAAAACCCAAAATGCATTACAGGTTGCCACCCCCTGAGAAAGGGGAGTGTTTGTTCAAACAGAGTTCCAATGCTTTTCTTTTTTTCTTGTCAAAAAGATTAAAAATTTTTGTGCGATTTTTTTTTTTCCCTTTTTGTACAGCTACCACGATGCAGGTAAACTTTCGTTGTAGAATACTACAGGGCCATGGATAAGCACCCCCATTTTCCTCAACCCCCTCCCCCAGAATATTTTAAAACAGGAAAAAGGGTTGGCGAAGATTGGTTGTATAGGGAAAACCCCCTGACTGTTTTTATCAGGTTCCAAATGCAGTAATTTAGCGTGTGGCGGTTTTTCAGACCGAGCAGACGGGGAATGAATTCGCTGAAAGAATTACGGAACTGAAGATTGGGAATATTGAGCGCTGATAGGGCGCGGGGGGTAAAGGGGAGGAAAGCATCGTATCCCTGAAAGAAAGGAGGGAATTTTGACAAGGATATTTTTCCATTTTTTGTTTTGGGCGCGGGGGCAATAATTGTCAACGGGCCTCTAGGCAGATTACTTTTTTTTACAAAAAGCTACTTGACGCTTTTTGGGTTTCCCTGATTTGTGTGATTTTATAGCAATATGCAAAAACCTTTGCTTTTTGTCGTAGGGGAACAGGATTTGTACGCGGGTTATATTTTACCCCGGAGGATGTGGAATGGCAATTAAAAAACTCGGGTCAGAGGTTTTTCTTTTTACCCCGGTGCCCCAGTTTTCGCTAGGCTAGGAAAATGAATTTCCTTGGGAAATGTTAACCCATTTTTTTGCTTTTTTTCTAGTTTTGTTCTTTGATTTTTTTTCCATTTCTGCAATAAGATTTCTCACTAACCCTTGTTGAGCCCCTTAATAGGCTATCCACGGCCCCTTTTAGCCCAATTTGGGTGCCGTCCCAAGATCTGTAGGCCGCTTCAGGGCTACCTGAATGTGTTTTAGGGACTGGGTTTACTTTTGTGCTTTCTGCATTGTGACTGGTAAAAAATTGTCAGGGCACTTTCCTCCAAGGCCCTGGCAATTTGGCAATGATTAGCACTTGTCCCCCAGGGGTGTGTTAGAAACCATGGGGGCCCCCTACAGCCAACTGAAGGCCCCCCTTAAAAAAATGGGTTTTTTTTCAAAAAGAGGAACTTTTATGTATTTGGATATAATTAAATTTTTTGTTCTTGGGCCCTAGGGCTTAAAAAATTTTCAATGGCTGTGGCAATAATTTTTTTTCCAAAAGGTATTGATGCTTTTGGTTTTGCCTGAATTTTGTGATTTATGAAAAATAGGAAAAAAACCTTTTCTTTTTTAAGGGCCCCCCAAAAAAAATGTTTTACTTACATAGGTTGAATAAACACAGTGAGGATCGGTATGATACTCATCGTGTTATTTCACAAAGGAAGGGGTGGAAAATGTGATGTATTTACGGGCCTTTCCCCTACTCTCCAAACCTGAAGGATTTTTATTTGTGCTTTCGTTCTGGTGGGAAGGGAGGAGGGAAGCGCAGCACTCAGTGGTGGGGGGGCCCGGGGAAACAGGGGGAAACGTATGACACAGGGAGGGGTGGGTGTGGCGGGGGCAATTTTGGAAATGATCCCTGTTGCTTCTTTGCAGAAGCTGAAAACCCCGTGGGGGGAAGGGAGAAAAAGAGCTTTCAGTGTGCAGAGAAAAGCCCCCTATAGGGTTTCATTCCCCGAATTGGTTTTCCCCCAGTGCCCAATCCCCCCCCTGCCCACTGATTCACCAGGGTTGGGCCCCCTGCTGGCCCGGGGCCCGTACGGAGGTGGTGGTACCCCTTATCCCCCGGCCCTGTGCCCCGCCATGGAAAAATTCACTCTGTTAATTAGGTATGGGAGCCCCCCCAAACTACCTTGCTATTCGTACCTTGGGTGCTTTTAAAAAAAACCACTGTTGACAATTTTACCAAGAAAGGGTTTAATGCAGAAAGGGCAAACACTTTGTCATTCTTTAGGTGGGGTAACATGTGCTCTATTTTGCTATCAGAAAATGAAAAAATTATCCCTCCCCTTTTTAAATCTTTTTGGAACTTGGTCTTGGGGCCAATCAAACCATAGCCCCTCATGGGTACACTGCCTGGGTGTGATATGAGGACTATGCCCCAGTTGACATGTGGTTGAACGGCTTTTAGCGTCAGGCATGACACTGGATATTCGACATTTAAAGGGGGGAGTACTTTGGTACCCCCCTCCAAAAAGTGACCCTGTATTATAGGTTTACATTTCCACAGCCCCCTCAGCATGGGAGTAGGTGAGTTTACTTGTTTCCCTGGTGCCCCTACGCAATCATCAAACTTTGGGCCCAATTTCCTGAGGTGTAAAACGAGGCTTAATGCACTCCCGTTTCCTTTTCGTGTGCCATCTTTGACCCCCCGGGGGTTTTAAAAACAGTGACCCTCTCAGACCCAAAAAAACCCAGCTAGCTTGAAGAGATTGTTTTGGGGAACAGTAGTCTCCTGTGTTACATCAGAACTTACAAATAGTTTTTTTGGTTCTATGTTGGTGCACTGTGCACTATCCTGCATTTTGGGAGAATCAGCATGGTGTTGTCAGGAATGGACTTGCCAGTGGTGGTGGGACTCACCTGCCTTGTCCGAGCGCTAGTACCCAGGGCTGGCCTCGCGGATGCTCTCTAGCAACCATGAGCTCAATACTGCAATGAGCCATCCACCTGAGGCTGATTACAGCAGGGCTGTATTAAAGGAATTGACAGGCCCTGTGATCAGGGCCTTGGTGTATGATTTCCCATGAGCCCCGCTTGTACCTCATAATGTCTGCTTCCTGACCTGATCATGATTCTGTTTTACTCCTGACTACTGCATGAACTCTGCCTGTCGCCTGACACTCGGCTTATTCCTGACTACGCTTAGGCTGAATTACTTTTTCTTGCCTGCCAGTGTTGCACCGTCACGCGATGCCCGACTTCGTTTAGTATTGTCTTATTGTTTTCTGTTGGAGTGGTTTGGTTTGCACTGTTGTTTATTGTTTTAGTCTTGCACTGTGTTTTATGTATGTGATTAGCATCTTTATAATAAACATTGTATTTGTTTATACATATAACATGCCTTAGATGCTTGGTGTTTTCCCTGTTTGTCAATTCACACAATTCTCTGGTCCATACCCGGATTCATCTAAACAGTGTACCTACCGGTCAGCCAAAGTCTTGTGGCGGTATTTAAGCATCCCATCATAGCTCGGCAGATAAACAAAAACCTCGCTTATTACACTTGCTAATTTGAGGTATCCCTCTATGCCAGGACACTAGGGTGGAAGCACCTTGATCCTCTCTACCCTCTGTGGATTCTGACGGAACGTGACCATTACCATAGAAAAGGAAAACTACTCTCAGACATATCAGTAGGACATGCAGTTACCTTCTTTGGGATTCTAATGGAATTCTCAACAGCTGTAGTCCTATTCCTTAAATCCCAGTCTATTGATTTTGGCATGGCTCGATTGTCCTGAACTCACAATGATAATTGTTTCTGTATGGCTCAGTGACCCAGCTCACTGTGGGAGAATGGTGTTTGAGGCCCTCAACAAGAAGCAATCTCTATTCACCCCTACTGTATCATGAGCATAGTTGGAAACAAATGTCCTTGAATCTCTACATGTTTCTGTTGTGACTGTACTTTAGTATAACAAACACTCTAAACTTAAAAACGCAGGATGAGCCCTTGAGCCCATGAGTCCCAGCCTTTATTCTTCACTTATCACTATTAAGATTGTGCCCTACCGGGACCATTAATACGGCACTACTTACAGATCAATCCACTAGACAGATATAAAGTCCAGAAATTACGGATCCTTACTGAAAGACCTTTGGTTTATGAAGCTCGCACCCCCACTTCCATATGTTTGGGTCAGTTTATGCTATTTCTCTGTGGGCGTCTCTGTGTGTAAGTTTTTCAGCCTTCAGGCCAGTATTGCCCATACAAAGTGCTTCCTCTTAGTGATTCTCAAGCCTAATCCCTGCCTCTTATTTTTGATAGGCCCCTTCCATACCTTTGCTTTCCTGTGCATTCAACACACAGATTAATGCATGTGCTTATTTTGTATCTCACTTGCGTTCCCTCTCACTACTGGACTTTCTGACCTCATTTGGGTCAACTGGGACACAGCTTTTACAGCAGCCCCTCACCTAGATAGAGGTCCAGCACTCCTCAGTGTCAGTCGACATGGACACCTGATATTCTCTGAACATTGATTCCTGCATTTGGCCCCGTGCTTTTCTCCTTTGCATCCCCAGGCGTCTCAAGCTTTGGCAACACTAGATTCACTGGTTAATTCCATGTGGTAGTGAGTATCTGCAGAACTCACCACCCAGGTAAGTAGGGGCGTTTAAAAAAAATGGGGATGAAAATCTACTTTAACAATAACAAGGGTTACAGAGCAACATTTATTGAAAATCTTTTATATCTGTCTAGAATTTCTTGCTTTAACATACACAGTCATGGACCAAAACTTTTGGCACCCTGCACTTTCTATTAGATAATGCACCACTTCGCCAAAGAACAGAAAAATTGTTTGCCGATTACCAAATGTTTAGGCATTCCTTCCCTTTTTTTTATTCTTATTGTAGAGAAACAAAAAGCCCAAATCTGACACATTCCACATCGCAAAAAAACCACAAAAATGGACTTGACAAAAATTAATTGGCATCCTACAATTAAATATTTGGTTGCACACCCTTTTGGAAAAGATTATTAACTGAAATCAATTGGGCAATCCCTAACCATCAATGAGATTCTATACACCCCTCTACTGGAATTTTGGGAACCATCGACTTCTTTCACGGCCAACTGCTTACAGGTCTCTCAGATTGGAAGGGTTCCTTATTCCCAACTGCTGTTTTGAGGATCTCTCCTGAGGAGTCTCTATGGGGATTGAGATCTATCCAGCTCTTTGAAAACCATTTCTGGGTGCTTTTTGGTGTTGTGCTTTGGGTCAATTGTCCTGCTGTTATTGTATAGGAACCCAAGACCTTGATGGAGACCCAGTTTTCATGACACTGGACCCCTACATTGCACCCCAGGGGGGGGGGGGGAATCTCTTGGTAGCCTTCAGATTCACTAATGCCACATGCACACCATCAAAGACATCCAGTGCCCTGAAGCAACCCCAAATCCTCAGTGAACTCCACTCTCCACCATGTGGGACTGTAAAGGACGTATATTTTCTTTAGAATTACTGGGCTTTTCCATAAAGCTATGTACTTTTATTTTATCTGATCAACTAGAACATTCTCCCTAAAGGGATTTTGGCTGCCTCAGGTAAGTTTTGCAAATCCTCCGACAATTGAATTTGTTATATTCTGTGTCAGCAGTGGGGGGTCTCCTGGGTCTCCTACCATAGCGTCACTTTTCATTCGAGCGGTGACGTTTAATGTGAGCTGACACAGTTGTACCCTGTGCCACGCAAGGAGAGGTCAGATTGAAATTTGTCTTGGAAAATGAATCGAGGTTTCTTTTATTCACCATTCAAAAATCCTTCCTTGCCAATTCACTTTGATAAAGTTTTTTCTCTTTCATACACTTCCAGGGAGGATCAGTGCCGCATTTCAGATGCACATCCTAGTGCCGTTTCAGTGCCCGTCTGTGCCGCCTATCAGTGCCAGTCTGTGCTACCTAAACAGTGCCATTCAGTGCCACCTAAACAGTAACAGTCAGTCAGTGCCACCTATACAATGCCAGTCAGTAGCCGCCTATCAGTGCCATATAATATCGTAAACTGAGGTACGCCTGCAAAACCACAGGTATGTAACATACAATGCCATAGAGTGTAACTGTGCAATACTAGAGGTGATGTACTCTGCATGAACTACTCGCCTTGTACCTCCTGCCTCCAACACTTCTCACCTCTGCACCCCTGGAACCCTAATTCCACACTTGTTCCCCCCCTGCAATCCTCTTCCAACGCTTATCACCCTCTGCACCCCCTGGAACCCTAATTCCACACTGCTCCCCCTGCAATAACCCTAATTCCACACTGCTCCCCCCTGCAATCCTCTTCCAACACTTCTCACCTCTGCACCCCCTGGAAACCCTAATTCCACACTGCTCCCCGTGCAATCTTCTCCAACACTTCTCACCTCTGCACCCCCTGGAACCCTAATTCCACACTGCTCCCCTGCAATCCTCTTCCAACGCTTCTCTCCTCTGCACTCCCTGGAACCCTAATTCCACACTGCTCCCCCTGCAATCCTCTTCCAACGCTTCTCTCCTCTGCACTCCCTGGAACCCTAATTCCACACTGCTCCCCCTGCAATCCTCTTCCAACGCTTCTCACCTCTGCACCCCTGGAACCCTAATTCCACACACTGCTCCCCCTGCAATCCTCTTCCAACGCTTCTCACCTCTGCACTCCCTGGAACCCTAATTCCACACTGCTCCCCTGCAATCCTCCAACACTTCTCACCTCTGCACTCCCTGGAACCCTAATTCCACACTGCCCCCTGCAATCCTCTTCCAACGCTTCTCACCTCTGCACTCCCTGGAACCCTAATTCCACACTGCTCCCCTGCAATCCTCTTTCCAACGCTTCTCACCTCTGCACCCTGGGAACCCTAATTCCACACCCCCCTGCAATCCTCTCCAACCCCTGCAATTCTCCACATGCTCCTTCAACTTGCTCACTTCTTTCACCTCTGCACTCCCTGGAACCCTAATTCCACACTGCTCCCCTGCAATCCTCTTCCAACACTTCTCACCTCTGCACCTTTCTGCAATGCTCCTTCAGTGCTCATCTATCCCATCTTGTTTTGCAACCCTTACTCTTCCCCCCCCCTCTGCACCCCTCTTCCCCACTTTTCAAAATGCCTCCAGGGAACCGGAACATGTTTACCGGATATCATCTGCAGTCTACTGTTTGTCATTTATGCGATCTGCAGTTGCCTATCAAATTACATTTTTTTATGGTTTTCTAAGAAGTGCTAAGCCTAGCACACATGATCAGAAAATCGTACAGAAATTCCCCGCTTTTTAAGCGATCGTACATACGATCTGATCGTCTGTACACAGCTATATGAAGGGATGAAATGTGTCTCATACGATATCAGATCATAAGATTTAATTCAGTGTACAGTTTTCATCCGAAAATACAATACAAATACATGACATCACTCCCGAAATTTCTTTCTGTTGTACAAGAATGTTCGTAACGTTGGTAGCCTCTTCACTTTCGATATGAGACTAGGACGCAACCCCCCAAAAAAAACAGACGATCATCATCGTCCAATATTCTCATTGTGTATACGGGGCTTTAGTTTTGTGGGCTGTGGCCAAACTGTACTCTCAGAAGTAACCATTTTCATTTTTAAAAACCTCTCATTATCTGGCAGTGTTGACATTGAAGAGTACAAAAGCATCTTGGCGATGATTACTGCTGTCGATGAGATAAACCAGAACCCCGATCTCCTGCCCAATGTCACCCTGGGCTATCGTATATTATTAATACTTGTTCTGATCCAATGAAAACTTTGGGATATGTCCATAAAGATATTGTCTGGAGAGAAGGAAGCTCCCAACTATTACTGTAAGGGAGACGGAGAAGTGGCCGGTTTTATTGGTGAGAGTACTTTCTTTTCGAATAATGCGATGGCCCAATTGCTCAGTCTGTATCGGTATACACAGGTAAGTGATCACTTCCATATATTATGTATGTGTAGCGCTACAACAACTTGGATGGGGTCTAGGGGTATGTGGGATGCCCAAGGAACTGTAGAACTTGAGGACAACTGCTTAGCACACACTGTACAAAATGTGGAACAAACATCAGCAACAGCTAATTTAAGGAGTCCCCTTTGTTGTATCTCCTGAGACCCCAGATTAATCCTTTCTCTTGCACCCGGCTGTCCTGAGGGTATCTCTGGGCAAGGCATTCTAAGATCTGCAATTAAGTAGTCCCAGATGAGAAGAAGTTGGGTGTTGCACCTGACCGCCCTCTCCCTTCTGTGGCCCAGGGGGTGGAGGAGTTTCTCATACTGTCCTGTCCTGTAGCTTGGTGGGTTGGTAGCTGCTTTCAAGCCTTATGCTGGGCTAGTTCCTTCCCTGCTAACAGGTTGTCCTCCTAGGAGACTTGTGGCACAGTGGAGATCCTTCTGTCCAGCATCCAGCCAGTAGGTAGGCTCCCCTCCCTTGGGCCTTCTCCCGGGCTCCGCACTCCAGCACCTTCTCTCAGTCCATCTTCCACCTGACTCGACTCCAACAACCCTGCTGCTCAGGCTCTGCCACACTTAAGGGCTGTCCTTGACCACACTACCTGGCCTCTTGCCTGGGGATTTGCCAAGTTCCCCTAAATATGCAAATCTGGGCCTACTCCCCTCCTCCACCCCTCTTCCAGAAAGTGCCAGACGTTTCTGAAAGGGTGGGAGGGCTCCAGAAGCCCTGACCTGTAGATCTTCCCAGCTTGTCCTGAGGTGAACTCACTACCTCATTCCCAGGCTGGCTAATCCCAGGCCGCTTCTCTAACAAAAATCCGATCTAACTAGCCTAGAAGGGGCTACATATGTATTATGGGGTGTTCAATAGATGGCTCTGTACAGTCTGAATGGAATATTTTAGATTTACTTTTCCAGAATGAGTGCAGATCAGAATACCAGAAATCTGAATATTTGGGGTTCACAGAACATTGCAACTTGAAAATGCAATGATTATTATCCACAAATCCTACTGGGTCCACCGTTTTTACTTAACAGGTTTAGTTGCTTGAATGAGAGAACACTCCAGGTGGCATGAACTCAGCATGTTCGATTGGTAGGTTTTTAGAATTGCCTTTGGATCCAGTGCCCAAAATATTAGCTCAGCAATAAGGAGCTGTAAGAAAATAAGCTGTGCCATTGTGGAAGTCTCCTTTATGTAGTTGTTATTACACCAGTCAGAATTGTATGTATCTGGACATCTGCCGACATTATTGCATTGTGTGTGGAAGATCTATACAGGAAGTATTTTAACTCAATAGAGTAGTCAGTCAGTCATTTTGCATCCTCACCAGGTGCCACCATTATTTCTAAATGGAAGCTCACCATCCATGAATGTTAGCTTTAAACAAAGTCTATCCTGAACTGTGAATCAGGAGACAGGCGTAGGCCTATCAGGGAACAGGTGTGGGTTCCCGTTAGGAGAGGTGATCCACTCAAGAGAGAGCAGTCCATTCTGGAAGAGAGATTCCATGCCCATCAGGCTGAGGGGGTCAAGGCAGCTAAACAAGTCTGAGAAAGCCAGGATGACTAGACAAGTCCAGAGGACTGAGGGAATCTGGTGATCTGAGAGGAGTGAGAGAGCCTGGAGTGCCAGGAGATCCCAAATTAAGAGGCCAGGGAGTGGGGCCTGTGCAGCAGGGTGCTGTAACTACAGACTGACTGAGCAAGGAGAGCTAGGTGAAATGGTCACAGTGAGGAGAAACGTTGGTACTGCTAAAGAGGGAGCCAGGTGTTACTAGTTTTGATGATAAACCCCTGCAAGGGCAAGTTTACTGTTGAACCTTTACTTTGGGGTTTAATAAAAGGAAGCCGACAAGCCCTAAAATTAAGTTCTGATTAGCACAAAAATTACTACTGCGAAAATGGGGCGAAGGTGCAGCATACTTACACTCTGGGCATGACTCACAATACTCTTTGACCTCTGCATGTAAACCAGGCCAAAAGAATCTTTGGGATTTCCTCAGTTCGCAGCAATAAGACCTAATGCATGGCAAAGATAAAACTTTATAGATTCTGCCCCCAGACCTCTAAATGGCCTCAGGGACTTTCCTGAGCTATTTGGCCCGTCTCCAGGTCCTGAGCCCACAGTCTCATTTTCTGGAGGAATAGTCCTGTAATTGTTCCCTGAGCCTTTGACCCCTGGAAACAGTCTTACTGGATCCAGTTTTTCACCCCTAGCAACATTGGGGGTTGGGCACGGATCAGTGCAACAAGTCCTCAGCAGCTGTATATCTCTCCATCAGGTCCACCAGCTCATTTGCAGACTTAGGGTTTCCATGGCTGACCCACTTCCTCAAAGTGGCAGGGAGCGCATGTAAATATCGGTCCATGACCACACGCTCCACAACCTGAGGGGCTGACAACACCTCTGGCTGGAGCCACTTCCTGGTGAGATGTATCAAGTCAAACATCTGGGAGTGAGGTGGCATGTCAGTACTGTAATACCACTGATGCACCCGTTGAGCCTGGACTGCAATGGTGATGCCCAGGTGTGCAAGAACCTCAGCCTTCAGCTTCTCATAATCCTGGGCAGCATCTGGTTTCAGGTCATAATAATCTTTTCATGGTTCACCTGTCAAAAATGGTGCAAGCAGCCCCGCCCATTGCTCTTCCCAAACAGCAACGCTTTCAAAACTTGTGAGGTAGGCTTCCACATCATCCGCAGGCATCAATTTTTTCAAAAAATAGCTGGCCTGCGCCATTTTCTGTTCCACTGGCCTGCAGACTCCTTCTTTAATTGCACCAGGTGTTGGGCCACTTCCTTAAGGATCTCTCGGTAGCCCAGGTGGGGGATCACCTTCCCTGGGAAAAAGGTAGTCCACACAGCAGGCTTTCTTAAAATCTGACTTGTGATCAGTTTTATTTAAAAGGTTGCAAGCATCATAAACAAACAAAACAGAAAATAAACCCTCGCCATCCAGGCACTGACTAAACATAGGAGATTCCTCTCTCAAAGGTGAAGGGCTTCTCCCTGTCGCCCACAAAAGGAAACCAGTATGAAAACCTTTTCCTTTCTTGCACAATGCAAACTTTCATCCACAGCTCACTAAGATATGACTCTCTGAGTCCCGGCCAAGAGCAACTTCTTGCTCCAGCCCTGCCTTATTTATACCACCTGCTGGTGGTCATCAGTGGACCACAAAATCCGGTCCAGAACCACCTCTGCCATTGTGGCCCATAAAACCCAGAGTGGACTTCACCTTATCTTCCCAGATATGATTGCATGCAAGGTGACACAGAGTCCATCGATCACCTCGCCTTTCATACGGTCACAGGTGTTACACTATATTGGCAAAATTATTGGGCCACCAGCCTTCACACACACATGAACTTTGACTTAGTCTTTGGATTCAGTATTGACTTGGCCCCACCCTTTGCAGCTGTAACAGCTTCAACTCTTCTGGGAAGGCCGTCCACAAGGTTTAGGAGGGTGTCTATGGGAAGGTTGGACCATTCTTCCAGAAGCACATTTGTCAGGTCAGGCACTGATGTCAGGGAGGAGGACTGCCTCGCAGTCTCCATTCAAATTCATCCTAAAAGTGTTTTATGGGGTTGAGCTCAGGACTCTGTGCAGGCCAGTCCAGTTTCTCCACCCCAAACTGGCTCCTCCATGTCTTTATGGACCTTGCTTTGTGTACTGGTGGGCAGTCATGTTGGAACAAGAAGGGGCCACTGCATTCTATGCTTTCTGTTGCAGTTGGTGATGTGAGGCTTGGATGCAGCTGTGGTTACTGTTGCTCAAGGTAGAGAGACTCCCAATCTCCAAGCACCACTCTTCCTGTAGGTGCTAGCCCAGCTCGTGTGCTGCATAGATGAGAAGAAAGGAAGTCTGACCGCCTGCACTCCAAATAATCCACTTTATTGAACCGAGATAAAACCAATAAAGACAGTGGAAATACATTGGGGGACTGGCACTTTGTTGCTGACCCTGGCTGGGAGGGGAGCTTACAGATCCTGATGCTATCTGATTCCGCTAATGGCAGCAATACAGTGATCAGTGAAAAATTCTATAGACTGACACTGTACTAATGGCACTGGCTAAGTGATGGGGTGATCAAAGGGTTTAATAGGTGTGATCAAAGGGTTAAATGTGCTAATCTAATGTGTGTAAATGTAGTGCTTTTACTCACAGTGCGGCGTTCTCTCTTCTCTGCCTGGACCGGGAAGGGGGGGGAAATGGGGGCGCAGATGCTCCCCGAAATAGAAAGTGAATAGGTCACTGTGCCAGACCCACCACTCGCCCGCAGGTTGTCAGCAGGCAGTCAGCAAGTTTAAAAAAAAACCTTAAAAGAAAATTTAAAAAATTCTCAATACAGTATTTTTTATTTTATTTTATTTTCTTTTACATTTTTGAATATTTTTTTAATGCAGTTGGTAACATTGTATTACTCTGGGGAGGTGATCAGTGATTCCTTTTTTCTTATTACACTTTGCTTTGCCGGAGCAATAAAGATTATTGATCCTGCAGTACAAAGTTTGCTGTTATGAATGGGTGATTGGCCCATGTAACATGTGAGAGCTGAGGGCCAATCACAGCTCTCCAGATTGATTCATAACAGCTTCGCTATCATTGTGATCATGTGATCGCATAGCGATCACAAGATCTCCGGGTCCCATTTACAAGAATCTGTATTCCATCACGTTTGGGCATGCAGCGCCCCCCTGTGTTGGTACAGC
Organism: Staurois parvus; assembly: GCA_951230385.1. Classification (NCBI taxonomy): domain Eukaryota; kingdom Metazoa; phylum Chordata; class Amphibia; order Anura; family Ranidae; genus Staurois; species Staurois parvus. The sequence goes on along the minus strand of CATNWA010020579.1, from coordinate 51,329 downwards.
CAGAGTGATGTACTCGTAGGTTGCTTTGTCTTTTGCTGCTGCCTCTTGTCCCTGCTATAAGCAATCAAATTGTGTAAAAAAAAATATATACACTGATCACTTCCCCAAAGTAGTACAATTTTACTATGGTGACATTATACTACTTTGGTCATAGTGTAACATGAAAAAAAAAAATTGTAAAAAGAGAAAAAAATGTAATAAAAAATAATTAAAAAATTTGAAAAACAATTATCAATTTGTTTTTTTTTTGTACTGTCACCAGTCAGTGTCCCTGATCACCGCCATGTCAGTTATGAGGAAGCTGTACTGCACTAGTGACAGGATGTAAAAAAAAAATTATGAAAATATTTTTTCAATTTCTTAATTTTCCAAAAAATTATGACAAAAAAATTACAACTTCAAAAAACTCGCCATGCCTCTTATGAAATACGTCGGACTGTCTACTCTGCAAAAAGGGGTCATTTGTGGGATATCTGTACTGTTCTGACATTGTTGGGCCTCAAGAAATTCGATTGGCCGTCAGTACTTCAGGATTGATCAATATTCAGATATGTCCCATAGTTTGTGAACTCTATAACTTTCCTACAGACTAAATAATAAATACTGATTTGAGTTATTTTCACCAAAGACATGTAGCAGAATACAGTGAAGGAAATGCATATTTGATCCCCTGCTGATGTTAAATGTTTGCCCACTCAAAGAAATGATCGGTCTAGAAATCGAATGTTCGGTGTGTAACAACAAATTCAGCAGAAATGCGTCTAACAAATGATGACTGATCTGCATGTTCATGAGGGAAATAAGGATTTGATCCCCTATCATTCAGCAGGATTTCTGGCTACCAGGTGTCTTTCTTACTGTCGCAAACATACGCAACACACAGTGAAGTACGCAGACTCCATCTTGCTAAGGGTATCCATTTCTCCCTTATCCTTCCCCTACCCCTCCTTCTCTCTGAGTGGAGACATTTGGCCAGTGTGTGTTGTGCTGGTTATGGGTCACTGGAAGGCCAAGGCAGCAGGGAACCCCAGAGCTATAAACATCTCTGAGCTAGGTGCTGAGCTGTCTGTGAAACCTGTGCCATTTCACGCTTCGGAAGAGATAAGGCAGACTTTCCCAAGAGTTGAAAGGGATTCTGAGCTAATAACCTAGTGTCAGGGATCACCACGACACATGAGTCTGCACATGCGTAGGTGTCCGACAAGACATGCAGGTAGGCGGGCACTAGGACCCAGGCGCGCCTGTCATCTATGACGGCGCTGGGCAGGCACTAGGACCCAGGCGTGCCTGTCAGTGCCGGGCGGGCTATTTAAACCAGCCCTGCACAAACACAAGTTTGGTCTTCTTACCCTGTTCCTGCTAGTGTGTTTCCTGCTGATTGATTTGTTGCTGACCCTGCTGGATCCTGACTTCTCCTGCGCTGACCCCTGGCTCGTTTGACTACTCTTCTGGACAATTCTACTGATCTGAACTCCTGTTACCGAACCCGGCGAGTGACTTGACTATTCTTTGTCTGCTGCCTTGTACCACGCTGATCCCACTGTTACCGAACCGGCCTGTCTGACCATGCTTATTGCCCTGCTATCCATCCGCCCTGCACGGATCCGGTCACCACAGCTCAGGCCCATCCACCTCTTCACGTCAGGCTCTCCACCTGTACACAATTTTGGCGGATCCCTCTACCACAGGTGGGTGTAGTCAGGGGCCGCGATCTGGTCTCAGTCTGCTCCAAGTCCATCCCCACCATCAGGGGCCCTGGTGAACAGCAGACTGGGGCTTAGATTCCACGCTCTGGGGAATCCTGTTCTGTGGAGTGCTAGAGGTACCGCCAGGCGGTGTCTGACAGAACCATACAGCCATGACGGAGCCTGGAAGTGGTCCATCCCCACTGGAGGACATATGCCAGTATCTGGCGGCACTGACCCAAGCCGTCAAAACGCATACACGCATCTCGAGAACCGCATCCAGACGCTAGCCGCACCAGCCGCTACATCTCAGAATCCGGCTACTCCTGCTTCGGCCAGAGAATCTCCGGGACCACCCACCGGAGCAGTAGCCTCATTGCCTCCACCGGAACCCCGCGTTCCATTGCCGGAACGTTTCAGCGGGGATCGAGCTAAATTCAGGGCCTTCCGGAACGCGTGCCTGCTTTATTTCAGCCTGCAGCCACGAACATTTTCCACAGAATCAGTTAAGGTGGGATTCATCGTGTCTCTACTCCAGAATGAACCCCAGGGCTGGGCCCACCGACTAATGGAGACCCACGATCCCCATCAAGAGACGATAACTGACTTCTTTAACGCAATGGTAGTCTTATATGATGACCCGCAGCGGGCAGCCTCCGCAGAAATGGCCCTGTACTCTCTCTCAGACAAGGCCACTGGGTAGCGGAGGAGTATGCTTCAGAGTTTAGACGAAGGATGGGGGATACCCAGTGGAATGATGCCGCGCTACGCCATCAGTTCCGCATGGGTTTGTCCGAGGCTCTTAAGGATGAGTTAGCCCGGGTGGGCCTACCCGATTCCTTGGAGAATCTCATTACCTTGGCCATCCAAATTGACCGCAGACTGCTGGAACGCAGACTGGAGAGGACCAACCAGGGTCAGAGATCTACATGGGTACTCCCTCGTGCCCCAGTCCAACCCTTGCCAGGGGGAAACCGGAACTTGGAGTCTGATGATGTCCCCGCACCCATGCAGCTTGGATTGGCACGGCCATCACTGTCGGCCGAGGAACGCCAGAGATGACGGGCAAATAACCCCTGTCTCTACTGTGGAGAAGCTGGTCAGATGGTGCGTTCTTGCCCAGCAAAAACTGAGTAAGTCTGCTTCTGTTTTTTCCTCCGTATCATCTGAATGCTCTAACCATTCCAATTATTTAGCCATACCCGTTTCTTTTCAGCTTCTAGGAAGAACCGTGTCAGCAACAGCAATAATTGATTCTGGGGCATGCAGTTGTTTTGTTGATTTAGATTTTGCCAAACCAACAGAAGATCCCCCTCCAGACCAAGGAATGTGGGCTTAACATCTTCTTGGCTGACGGATCACGTATTAAGTCCGGGTTGGTGGACCGGGAAACTCCCCCTATTTACACTACAGTAGCTAACCACCATTGGGAGTTCCTCCGCTTGGATGCTATAGCCTCCCCTCTTTTCCAGTCATTCTGGGGCTCCCTTGGTTGCGGGCCCACAACCCCCAGATTGATTGGGAAACCGGGTCCATCCAGTTCCAATCTCCTTATTGCCGGGAACACTGCTATGCCCTGACCTCCACGACTCCCCCGTCCCTTCTATGTATAGACGGAGACGCCGAATTAATCCAGGCCATCCCTCCGGCCTACCACAGCTTTCTTGACATTTTTAGTAAGCGAGGGGCAGACATCCTTCCTCCTCACCGAACATATGACTGTCCCATTCACCTCCTACCTGGATCTGAGATTCCGTTTGGTCTGATATTCCCCTTTATCTGAGCGGGAACAGGGGGTTCTCAAAGAATACATTGATGAGAACCTCCAAAAGGGGTTCATCCACCCCTCCACATCACCAGCCGGGGCTGGAATCTTTTTCGTCGAAAGAAAAAACAAGTCCCTGTATCAATTATCGTGATTTGAACAAGATTACGATAAAGAATCGTTATCCACTTCCTTTGGTTCCAGAACTCTTCCAAAGGTTAAAATCAGCAGTAATATTTACTAAACTAGACTTGAGGGGTGCATATAACCTGGTCCGCATAAGGGAGGGGGACGAGTGGAAAAACGGCGTTTCGTACTAGATTTGGGCACTTTGAATACTTAGTCATGCCTTTCGGACTTTGCAACACCCCAGCCACGTTCCAACATTTTAGTAACAATGTATTTCGAGACTATCTGGATGTCTTCGTGGTCATTTATTTAGACGACATCTTGATCTTCTCCTCCTCCCTTGAAGCCCATAGGGGTCATGTCAAAAGTGTGTTGGAATGTCTACGCCAACACGGGTTGTACGCTAAACCTGACAAATGCAGCTTTGAGCAGCGCAGTATTGCATTCCTGGGGCTGATCATCTCCACCACGGGGGTTGCGATGGATCCGCAGAAGGTCTCGGCAATCTTGGATTGGCCAGTACCCGCGGACAAGAAGGGCGTGCAACGCTTCATTGGCTTTGCGAACTTTTTAAAGGAAGTTCATCAGGAACTTCTCGGGTCTTGTGTCCCCCATTACCCAGCTCACCAAACAGGGGGTCCGTTTCAGGTGGACACCCGAGGCTCAAACAGCCTTTGAGACCCTGAAGGGACTATTTACCACAGCACCTATTCTTAGTCACCCAGATTCCTCCCTGCCATATGTTTTGGAAGTTGATGCTTCGGAAAACGCATTGGGGGCCATCCTGTCCCAGAGAAAAGACACCAAAGAGCTCATGCACCCAGTGGCATTTTTTTTCAAGGAAACTTACGCCCGCGGAAAGAAATTATGACATTGGGGACTGAGAACTTTTGGCCATCAAGGCCGCACTGGAGGAATGGAGATACTTCCTGGAAGGGGCCACGCATCCAATTTTGATCTTCACAGACCACAAAAACCTGGAATACTTGAGGACAGCCAAGCGCCTGAGACCACGCCAAGCGAGATGGGCACTCTTTTTCTCCCGGTTTGTATTCCATATCACGTATAGGCCTGGGTCCAAGAATACAAAACCCAACGCCCCTCTTGCGCATGTTTGAAGACCCAGAAGAGGTCCCCAGGCCAGACACTATCTTATCCTCTGGGAACTTTCTTTCCCTCCACACCGAGCTACGCTCTAAGCTACAGAGCGCATCCGTAGGAATGCCAAGCCCACCTCGGGTTTCCCTACAGAGCAAGGAGGGTCTCTTGTGGAAAGAAGGGCTAATCGCGGTACCCGAGGAGGTCCGAACCTTAGTCCTGGGACAATGCCATGACCATCCACTGGCAGGTCATTTCGGAATGGCAAAGACTCCAGCGCACATTCTGGTGGCCAAACATGGCTAAGGATTGCAAGCTTTACGTTAAGACCTGCGCCACCTGTCAAAGGAACAAGCCCACCAGAAGCAAGGCCTGGGGTTTACTACGTCCACTGCCTATACCTGATTGGCCATGGCAAATGATCTCGATCGATTTCATAGTCGAGCTTCCTCCATCTCAAGACCATTCAGCAATCTTCGTAATTGTTGACCGCCTGTCGAAGATGGCCCATTTCCTGCCACTAAAGAACATGCCCTCGGCTCTGGAAACAGCACAAATCTTTGTAAGAGAAGTCGTAAGACTTCATGGAATTCCAGAAGACATTGTTTCAGACCGGGGGGTTCAGTTCACATTGAAGTTCTGGAAAGCGTTGTGCGAGGTTTTGGGAATCAGATTGTCTTTCTCATCCGCCTACCACCCACAGACAAATGGGCAGACGGAAAGGACGAAGCAGATGTTGGAGCAATACCTGAGATGTTATACGTCCTTTCTCCAGGACGATTGGCTGGCACTCTTGCCATTAGCCGAATTTGCGTATAATAATGCAAATCATTTGGCTACGGAGCAATCCCTATTTTTTGCGAACTATGGGTTCCACCCCACATTTTTACCTGATCTGATTCCCGAAAGCCCAGTTCCTGCTACTCAGAACATGCTGAATTTTTTTTCTGCCAACAACAAGGTGCTTCAAGAAGCCATTGCAAAAGCCCAGGAGGACAGCAAAAGGGCCTTCGACAGGAAGAGAAGAGATGAACTAGTCTTGCAACCTGGGGATCAGGTCTGGCTAGCGACAACGAATTTGAAGATGTCTTGTCCATCGAAAAAACTGGGGCCAAAGTTTATGGGTCCATTCCGGGTGAAACGGAAGATCAACGAGGTAGCGTATGAAATTACACTTCCGGAAACCTTTAAGATTCACCCAGTCTTTTCCATGTTTCACTGCTAAAACCAGCAGTGCCAGATCCTTTCCCTGATCCAGACCTCCGGAGGCAGTAACCATTAATGAACAAGAGGAATTTGAGGTTGAAGCGATCATAGATTGCAGGAAGAGGGGCGGCCAGACACAGTTCCTGATTAAGTGGAAGGGTTATGGCCCTGAGGAGAATTTGTGGGAACCACCCCAAAACGTTCACGCCCCTAGACTTGTCCAAGAGTTTTTTCGCAGCTACCCACAGAGGAGAGATCAGTTGATCAGTTGCCCGTGGGGGGGGCAATGTCAGGGATCACCGCGACGCATGAGTCTGCACATGCGTAGGTGTCCGACAAGACATACAGGTAGGCGGGCACTAGGACCCAGGCGCGCCTGTCACCTAAAACGGCGCTGGGCAGGCACTAGGACCCAGGCGCGCCTGTCAGTGCCAGGCGGGCTATTTAAACCAGCCCTGCACAGACACAAGTGCCATATGGTCTTCTTCCCCTGTTCCTGATAGTGTGTTTCCTGCTGATTGATTCGTTGCTGACCCTGCTGGATCCTGACTTCGCTGACTTCTCCTGCTCTGACCCCTGGCTTGTTTGACTACTCTTCTGGACAATTCTACTGATCTGAACTCCTGTTACCGAACCCGGCGAGGGGCTTGACTATTCTTTGTCTGCTGCCTTGTACCACGCTGATCCCACTGTTACCGAACCGGCCTGTCTGACCATGCTTATTGCCCTGCTATCCATCCGCCCTGCACGGATCCGGTCACCACTGCTCAGGCCCATCCGCCTCTTCACGTCAGGCTCTCCACTTGTACACACTTCTGGCGGATCCCTCTACCACAGGTGGGTGTACTCAGGGGCCTCGACCTGGTCTCAGTCTGCTCCAAGTCCATCCCCATCCTGGTGAACAGCAGACTGGGGCTTAGATTCCACACTCTGGGGAATCCTGTTCTGTGGAGTGCTAGAGGTACCGCCAGGCGGTGTATGACACACCTAGCTCAGCATAGGTGACAGAATTAGACAAACACTTCTCAAATCAATTTTTCCCCTATGTCTCATATCTTGGAATATGAGAGACTTACATAAAAACCAGACACCTCGCAAGATGGCCAATGAGCAGGCAAACAGTTTGATGGGTCACTCGCCTTGTCTTGGGCAATCAGGGAAGCAGAAACATAGAACTCATGAACCGTGCAGTATATAATTTCCTAATTCATATCTAAATAATCCTCAGACTTGTCTGCATAATAATATACCCACGGGAGGACTGTCGCTTGTGCAGATGAAAAGTTATAGGCAAATATGAGTTATGGGGAATCTTTTTACTCTAGTTGAGGCAACCACCCATAACTACATGCCCTAACAGAGTATTGGTCCTTTACTTCAGAGACACCCCCTGCTGGGAAACTTTAAAACAGGCTATCAAGCCTAAGAGTAGTGAGTTGAAGACGTCTCCCATTTTTAACATCAATACCACCTGGGGAGACCCTTGCCCTTTTGCTCTGAAACTTGATCTGCTTACATCCAAGGCTTAATGGCAAGTATCTTAACCCTTTAACCTCTCCCTGATATCTGTTTGCTGTGATGTTATTCTCTGTATGTATATATATATATATATATATATATATATATATATTTATATATATATATATACAGTTGCAGGAAAAAGTATGTGAACCCCTTGGGATTACGTGGAGTTTTGCATGAATTGGGCATAAAATGTGCTCTGAATGTCAACTAAGTCACAGCAATAGAAGAACACAGTCTGCTAAACATAATACTACACAAACATTAGATGTTGCCATGGTTTAATTGCACATAACATGTAAACATTCAAAGTGCAGAGAGGAAAAAGTATGTGAACCTTTGGACTTAATAAATGGTTGACCCTACTTTGGCAGCAATAACCTCAACCAAATGTTTCCTGTAGTTGCAGATCAGACCTGCACAACGATCTGGAGTCATTTTGGACCACTCCTCTTCACAAAACTGTTTCAGTGTAGCAATATTCTTGGGATGTCTGGTGTGAATCGCTCTCTTAAGGTCATGCCACAGCATTTCCTGCAAAATGTCTTGATAAACTCTGGAATTCATTTTCCTATCAATGACAACAATCCGTCCAGGCCCTGAGGCAGCAAAGCAGCCCCAAACCATGATGCTCCCTCCGCCATGTTTCACAGTGGGGATGAGGTTTTGATGTTGGTGTGCTGTGCCTTTTTTTCTCCACACATAGTGTTGTGTGTTCTTCCAAAACAACTCAATCTTGGTTTCATCTGTCCACAGTATATTTTGCCAGTAGTGCTGTGGAACATCCAGGTGCTCTTTTGCAAACTTCAAACGTGCTGCAATCTTCTTTTTGGACAGCAATGGCTTCCTCCGTGGTGTCCTCCCATGTACTCCATTCTTGTTTCATGTTTTCCTTATTGTAGATGTGTCAACAAAAATGTTAGCATGTGCCAGAGATTTCTGTAGGTCTTTAGCTGACACTCTGGGATTCTTCTTTACCTCATGCAGCATTCTGCCCTGTGCTCTTGCAGTCATTTTTACAGGACGACCACGCCTAGGGAGAGTAGCAACAGTGCTAAACTTTCTCCATTTGTAGACAGTCTGTCTTACCATGGACACATGAACATCAAGGCTTTTGGAGATACTTTTGTAACCCTTTCCAGCTTCATGCAAGTCAACAATTCTTGATGGTAGGTCTTCTGAGAGCTCTTTTCTGCGAGGCATGGTTCACATCAGACAGTGCTTCTTGAAACCAGTAAACCCAAAACAGGTGTGTGTTTTTTAAGGGCAGGACAGCTGTCAGCAACACATCCAATATCATCACACTGATTGGAGTCAAGGTTGGCTCACTCCTGGCTCCAATTAGCTCTGGGAGAAGTCATTAAGCTAGGGCCTCACATACTTTTTCCTCCCTGCACTGTGAATGTTTACATGTTATGTGCAATTAAACCATGGCAACATCTAATGTTTGTGTGTAGTATTATGTTCAGCAGACTGTGTTCTTCTATTGTTGTGACTTAGATGACGTTCAGAGCACATTTTATGCCTAATTCATGTAAAACTCCACGCAATCCCAAGGGGTTCACATACTTTTTCTTGCAACTGTATATATATCTTAGTTACATCTTTTCTGTAAATATTTTTATTGCACCCGTTTGACCTTTTAGTAATAAATCTTTCTTTCTGAAAGTGTTGAACTGTTTCTATAGCTCTTAATTGCAGTTTACGAATCCCTGCCTTTAAAGAGAACGCTACTGTGTTTGTTTGAACCTCTGTATAACCGGCCTGTGGACCATTTTATACAGACGATTATATCAACCATTATAGTGTTATTGATAGTAACGCTGAGTTTCCTCTTTCTCTGTACAAAAGGAGGTGGTGGCAGTATGAAGGGTTAATTGCGTATTTAACCTGACCCAGTAACAATTGATTCAGGCTGCTGGCACATCGATCTGTATCCATTAGCTGGAAAATCATGCAGGGTGCAGCTGGGTGTGGCATTGTTACGCACGTCACATTGCGGTTTTAGATCGGCTAGCCCTTCGGTTACGAGTTTGGTTGAGAAGGTCTGGGGTCTGACGCCACTAGTGTGACATATTAGACGTAGCAATTGTGGGATCGTCAAATGTTGGTAGCGGCGATCTTTCGTTCCATGACACATACAGGTAACAAGCTGAGATCAGAAGCAGTCTCTTAAAGGGAGTGCTGCTAATCTCATTTTGTTACCTGTATAAAAGACACCTATCCACAGGAGCAATCAAACCATCAGATTCCAAACTCTCCACCATGGCAAAGACCAAAGAGCTGTCCAAGGATGTCAGGGACAAGATTGTAGACCTACACAAGGCTGGACTGGGCTACCAAACTATGGCCAAGCAGCTTGGTGAGAAGGTGACAACAGTTGGTGCAATCATTCACAAATGGAAGAAACACAAAACAAGTGTCAGTCTCCTTAGGTCTGGTGCACCATGCAAGATCTCACCTCGTGGAGTGTCAATGATCATGAGAACAGTGAGGAATCATCCCAGAACTACACGTGAGGATCTTGTCAATGATCTTCAGGCAGCTGGAACCACAGTCACCAAGAAAACAATTGGTAACACACTACGCCGACAAGGATTGAAATCCTGCAGTGCCTGCAAGGTCCCTCTGCTCAAGAAAGCACATGTCCAGGCCCATCTGAAGTTTGCCACTGAACATCTGAATGATGCGGAGGAGGACTGGTTGGAAGTGTTGTGGTCAAATGAGACCAAAATCCAGCTCTTTGGCATCAACTCAACTCACCGTGTTTGGAGGAGGAATGCTGCCTATGACCCCAAGAACACCATCCCAACTGTCAGACATGGGGTGGAAACATTCTGCTTTGGGGGTGTTTCTGCTAAGGGGACAGGACAACTGCACCGCATCAAAGGGATGATGGACGGGGCAATGTACCATCAAATATTGTATGAGAACCTTCTTCCCTCAGCCAGGGCATTGAAAATGGGTCGTGGATGGGTGTTCCAGCATGACAATGGCCCAAAACACACGGCCAAGGCAACAAAGGAGTGGCTCAAGAAGAAGTACATTAAGGTCCTGGAGTGGCCTAGCCAGTCTCCAGACCTTCATCCGATTGAAAATCTGTGGAGGGAGTTGAAAGTTCGAGTTGCCAAATGTCAGCCACCAAACCTTAATGACTTGAAGAGGATCTGCCAAGAGGAGTGGGCCAAAATCCCTCCTGAGACGTGTGCAAACCTGGTGGCCAACTCCAGGAAACCTCTGACCTCTGTTATTGCCAACAAGGGATTTGCCACCAAGTACTAATTCATGTTTTGTGAAGGGGATCAAATCCTTCTTTCCCTCATGAACATGCAGATCAGTCATCATTTGTTAGACGCATTTCTGCTGAATTTGTTGTTGCTATTGTAGAGATGTGCTGGTTACTTTAAATCTTACAGCAGTTGCAAAGCATTTTTTTTCTTTTCCCTTTTTGTTAGTGACAGACAGGAAAAGCAGGACTGTGCTCTAATTGGTTGTTGCTACAGCTGAGAAGAATCCACCCCTAGCAGCACTGTTGCAGCTGAACTTATGATTGGCTGTGGAGGAAAGGAGAGAAAAAAAAAGGAAGAAGCACATGTGGGGAAGGGGACATTTTCAGGGGACCGCATTGGAGCAAGGGCTCCTGGTGTAAAGTCACAGAGTCTCACTCTCTTTGCTGCTAGAGCCCATGGGCTGGGCTGAGAGTGTGCAGCAGAGAAATTGTTGCAGGAGGACAGTGTGCAAATCAAGGATTGTCCTGCCTGACACTCAGGATTACAGCCACTCAAGTGCATGTGTCTCTCAGAGTTTGGAGCTGCTGAAAGAGAGAGGATTTCTACTGCTGTCTAATGCTGTCCAGAGGACAATCCAGAAACAGTGAGTACTCTGTGATGAAAGGGGATTTTGATATTGATGCATTTGCTGTTCATCTCTGGAGAATGGTCATGAGAAAGTCTGCTCTCTAATTCTCAGAGTGACACAGATCTTGGAAAGCCCAAGCTGCTCAGAATTAGCTATTCCTGCTGCTGATTGATGAGAGAACTCTGTCTCTGTATATTACTGGTGACTGTCTCCTCAAAACTTATGCTGTGGCTGAAGAATGTGTTTAGTTCCAAATCCCCACAGAAGCTTGCTGCTCTGAATATACTGAGCAAGTGTCAGTACATCAGGATTTTAGCTGTATGGTAAAGATTTGTTAAAGTGTTGTTGTTTCCTATTGCAACGTTCACTGGAAGATTCTGCTTAAAGGAGACTGTGCTATCCTGCTACCCCTGGATTACAAATACTCTCCCATGCAGAGAGTGAGCGCTCTTCCATTGATTAAAGGGCCCCAACGTTGAGAGACTTTAAGTTTCATCCCACTGGCCAGTGGTTAGGTAGGACATTTCTGCTCTAGATAGTACTGCTATAGCAAATGTCAGTAAGCTGCTAAACCTCATTAACAGTCATTGTTCATGTGTCAATGTCACTCTCATATGTCACTCTAGTCAGTGTGATACTAGTCAGTTTTTGGAGTCTTTGGCGAGTGCATTGTGACTTCTTACTAACTCTGTTATGCAAAGTGGTATCTGTGTTTTATGTACATTACCTGTGTTAAATCAGCGAGTTCTTTTTCAGGGTTTGTCTTCTTCAATAAAACCCATAAAAAATATTCTCAGAGTGTGGAAGTGTTCTGGGTATAATCGAAGGTGTCACCAGATTCAGGTGGGAGCTGAACCTATACATCTAGCCCAGCATCACCCAAGGGTGTGCTACACTATTCTGTCTCTCAGTGTTACAATACACCGAACATTCGATTTTTAGACCGATCATTTCTTTGTGAGGGGCAAACATTCAAAGTCAGCAGGGGAGCAAATATGCATTTCCTTCACTGTACATCTCGACCTAAATTTATGAAGAACAATTATTTATTTGCAAACTTTTATAACAGAAAGATTTTTCAAAATCTTAATTTTTTGTTAATTTAGCAAAAAATAAAAAACCCCAGTGGTGATTAAATACCACCAAAATAAAGCTCTAGTTGTGTGAAGAAAATGATAAAATTTTAGTTTGGGTGCAGTGTTGCATGACCGCGCAATTGTCATTCAAAGTGTGACAGCGCTGAAAGCTGAAACTTGGCCTGGGCAGGAAGGGTTAAGGACAGTAGATATCAAGGAGGACTTACTGTTTTACAGCAGCCTATTCCCCTGAGGTCATCACAGAGGACAAGGGGCGCTCTTTACGTCTGGAGGAAAAGAAATGTAATTTGTTGAAATTTTTTTTATTTTTATTTATTTTTTATTTATTTATTTTTTTATTAGTATTTATTTTTATTTTAATTTTATTTTTATATATTTATATACATTTTTTTATATTTATATGTTTTTTTATATAATTTTTATTTTTTTGGTATATAGAAAGTTATAATTAATGAATAAATATAAAGGTTATTGAATAAGAATCCTTTAATAAGTTTTTGTTGGGATTTGTTGAAATGCCGATTGTTTGGTTTGTGTACCATTGTGAAGGGACCTCACGGGTTGTATACAAAGGGATGACAGTGCTATATGTAGTAGATTGCGGTTTATCTTCAAGGTGTTGAGGGGGAGGGATCTCCCACTGCTATAAAAGCAGCCTGGTAATGGAAGAGGGCGTCTTGAGAACGCCCTGTGTGTGGGGCGAAACGCGTTGACGTACTTCCGGCTGGCCGTCCCAACGTCCTGCATCATATTCGCCGAGTGCGTTCCAAGTGGCCATTTTGCTCAGTGGAGGAGGTCTTCTTTGAGGTCTGTCATCCTGCTGTGTACAAGGCTGTGAGGTCTTGATACAGGAATTGTGGAATTTGTTTTTATCTTCAATAAATGCTGGTTATTACCTTTTAAAATGTGAGTGGTCTGGCTTAAAGTTGATTATAATTGAGAGTCATAACAGTATCACACTATTAGTTTTTTTTCTTCCTGGAATCCGGTGGAGTTGGCGAGGGGAGCAATTGGAGGAATATCCATATCTTTGAGGTGGCAATAGTTGGAGGTTACAAAGGGGGTCCAGGAGCCCTAATTAATCCTGAAAGGCGTTATACTCACCAAATATCTGGTGAGTTCGCTTCATGTTGGTTTTGCACTGGTGGATGGTGGAAGGATCACTATTGGCACTGAAGATTTTTAATGAAAATAAGTTTTTTGTGGGGGGCACTGGACTTCTTTTTGTATGTGTCACTGAACTTCTTGTTTTAATATATATATATATTTTGTGACACTTAAATTGCAATATTCTTTATTAATATTATTTAATGAATAAGTTATTTATTATTGTTCACATATATTGATTGGTGTGAGGTAGTTTGTGTTTTTGCGCTGTTTTTTAAGTTGATAATTTTGTGGTCTCTATTCCTGTGCACAGCGGCATTTCACTTAAAGAGTGTGGTAGGGAGGTGGTCCTGGGCACTTTGGTTCTTTTTTGCATTCATATATATTTTCTTTGTTTGAATAATAATAATACCATCCCATGAAAATATCTCCCAACGTATCATCCAGCTTAGTTATCGAATCTCTCACCCTCACCTGAGTGATGGAAGATTGTATCCAACTATATTCCGTATGACACCGGACAATCGGGCCTATTATACGGCTGTTGTACATTTCTTGAAGCATTTTAGGTGGAACTGGGTTGGAATAGTAACATCATGGGATGGGAACGGTGATGATGAGGCCCAAGAACTGAGCAGGATGATGAGCCAACACGGGATCTGCATATATTATATCTTTCAAATCATTCCAAATTTTGAACATAATTTTCGGAAATTAAAGATGATGAAGGAATTATCAGCTAAAGTCGTGGTAATGTGTGGAACTTTAACAATTTACTTTTCTGAATGTGCTGCTTTTATACCCTCTGCTATTGAAAATACCATATTTATTTTCCCGCCGTCGTGGAGTAAAGACTTTCATACCGCCAATACTTTTCCACCAATCAGCTGCAGCTTCATATTTCAGTGGCCACAAATGAAAAGTGTGAACTTCAATCATCGTGGTGTTGGTGTCAGCTTCTCCAGCTGCTTAACTGACCCAATACTGGAAGATATTTGGATTAATTCGCTTGTGTGCCGTTCCCCAAATCCGGACAAAAATAACCATTTTCACTTATATTCTCCTCGCCCTCTCAGACATTGTACAGATGGAAATGATATTTCTGAAGTATTTTTTAATTATACATCTATACCTTCCTATGCATACAGGGCTGTGTATGTTCTGGCCCACGCTCTACACGGAATGTACACCAAGAAAATACAATCTGAACAAACTGGATTCCGGCACAGAGTGAGTTGGATAATAAGTGCTTATGTTACTCGGGGGGCGTATTTACCACAAGGTAAACAAGGCATTTGCCTAGGGCGGCATTTTTTAGGGGGGCAGCACTGGCCCTCAGAGGAGGGACATGGGGATCAAGGGGGATCCGAGAGAGGCTGTGGGCTGCTTGATGGTGTATGCAGAGTCCCACTGTCATTCCTGGGGATGGCCAGAGCTGTGAAGGTGAGTGTCTTTTTTTCTGTTGGGGGTGGGGTGTTAGTGGAAGGCTCTCTCGGGTGGGGCAGGGGTGTTGTTGGTCACCATCAGGCTCTCTCCATGGGGGGATGTCCAGAGCTGTGAAGGTGAGTGTCTTTTTCTGGGGATGGGGCAGGGGTGTGGTTTAGTCACTGTCAGGCTCTCTCTGCGGTGGGGAGGGGGGTCTGGTGTTGGTTGGTGTCAGGCTCTCTCTGCGGGGAGGGGGGGGTCTGGTGTTGGTTGGTGGCAGGTTCTCTGCGCCGGGATGGGGGGGTGTCCAATTTTTGTGTTACCTAGGGCAGTACAATACCTAAGTACACCTCTGCTGTTACTACGATCCTATCATAGATTACATAGTAATTGTGTGACCAAAGTGAGATGGACCGCGACCTCCGACCTCCCTCTCACTGTCCGCAAAATTACCGGCAATACAATGTTTGTTTCTTCTATACAGTTCTTAAATCTAATTAAATAAATGGTTGGCTTTTAAAAGGGGGGGGGGGTTTATTTTACTAATTGTATATGCCATGTTAAGAGACACATTCATATAGTCCAGATTCATATATAATTGATATACATTCTATATATATATATATACACACACACCGTATTTTTCATTCCATAAGATGCACCTAGGTTTTAGAGGAGGGAGACAAGAAAAAAAATGTTCTGAACCAATGGCCTGCAGACATACTACAGGAGATGGTCAGAAACTGCAGACATAGTACAGGAGATGACCAGAGACTGCGGACACAGTACAGGAGATGACCAGAGACTGCAGACACAGTACGGGAGATGACCAGAGACTGCGGACATAGTACAGGAGATGACCAGAGACTGCGGACACAGTACAGGAGGTGACCAGAGACTGCAGACATGGTACAGGAGATGACCAGAGACTGCGGACACGGTACAGGAGATGACCAGAGACTGCGGACACGGTACAGGAGATGACCAGAGACTGCGGACACAGTACAGGAGATGACCAGAGACTGCAGACACAGTACAGGAGATGACCAGAGACTGCGGACACAGTACAGGAGATGACCAGAGACTGCGGACACAGTACAGGAGATGAGCAGAGACTGCGGACACAGTACAGGAGATGACCAGAGACTGCGGACACAGTACAGGAGATGACCAGAGACTGCGGACACAGTACAGGAGATGACCAGAGACTGCGGACACAGTACAGGAGATGACCAGAGACTGCGGACACAGTACAGGAGATGACCAGAGACTGCGGACACAGTACAGGAGATGACCAGAGACTGCGGACACAGTACAGGAGATGACCAGAGACTGCGGACACAGTACAGGAGATGACCAGAGACTGCGGACACAGTACAGGAGATGACCAGAGACTGCGGACACAGTACAGGAGATGACCAGAGACTGCGGACACAGTACAGGAGATGACCAGAGACTGCGGACACAGTACAGGAGATGACCAGAGACTGCGGACACAGTACAGGAGATGACCAGAGACTGCGGACACAGTACAGGAGATGACCAGAGACTGCGGACACAGTACAGGGGATGGTCAGAGACTGCGGACACAGTACAGGAGATGACCAGAGACTGCGGACACAGTACAGGAGATGACCAGAGACTGCGGACACAGTACAGGGGATGGTCAGAGACTGTGGACACAGTACAGGAGATGACCAGAGACTGCGGACACAGTACAGGAGATGACCAGAGACTGCGGACACAGTACAGGAGATGACCAGAGACTGCGGACATAGTACAGGGGATGGTCAGAGACTGTGGACACAGTACAGGAGATGACCAGAGACTGCGGACACAGTACAGGAGATGACCAGAGACTGCGGACATAGTACAGGGGATGGTCGGAGACTGCGGACGCGGTACAGGAGATGACCGGAGACTGCGGACACGGTACAGGAGATGACCGGAGACTGCGGACACGGTACAGGAGATGACCGGAGACTGCGGACACGGTACAGGAGATGACCGGAGACTGCGGACACGGTACAGGAGATGACCGGAGACTGCGGACACGGTACAGGAGATGACAGGAGACTGCGGACACGGTACAGGAGATGACAGGAGACTGCGGACATGGTACAGGAGATGACCAGAAACTGCGGACCTTTGGGGCGGGTACCCGAATTTGACAGGTTCCCACTCCCACTTCTGCTGCGATGACCTCTCGTGACAGGTCTCAGAAGACTGCCAGACCATTCACAAAGTGCAGCATTTCTCACGCATGCGCAGTGGGCTCCCAGCAGTGAAGCCGCAAGCTGTAACAGCCGGGTGCCCACACTGAAGATGATGAGGTGAGGAGGACACAGCTGGACCGAGGAGCAGGATCTGCTGCACAGAAGAGCCGAGCGGTCGGCCTGGTATTCTAACACGCCTTCCATGGGGGGAATATCGGGCCAGATGCTCTATATTAGCTCCAGAAGACTCACAGACATTTCCACCATTTTTTGGGGAAAATATATATATATATATGGGTTGGACACAATTTTGGAAACAATACAGTAAAAGAACAAAATTGTCACCTAATACGGTGTTGGACCGCGTGTGGTATCCAAGACGGCCTGAATTTCCTGGGAAGTAACACATATACAGTGAAGTCTTTGATGGTGGATAATGGAATCTGATATCACTCTTCATACAAAAATCTTCAAAGTAATATATCTCTAAACCAGGGAACACAGAAAATATATGTCAAATAATAAAAAAAATGAATGTGTTGCATAAATCAATAAAAATTCAATAAAAAATATTTTTCAATCAGTGAAAAAAATAAAGTGTCCAACATAAAGTCCATTAACTTATATAAATAAGTAAAAAAGTGCAAAAATGTGTGTCCATAAATCAATATTTCTGCTTTAACCACTTCCTGTCAGGCCCATGTATACGGCCGGAGGGGAGCAGTGCAGGGGCAGGTGACCGTTTATAAACAGTCTCCGTATTGACTACCTGTGCGTGCTCCCTGGGAGCGTGCGGCACCACGATCCATGTGAGGTCCTGATCATGTGATCAGTGATTGGCCAATCAGTGATCACATGAACAGCAGTAAAAAGATGTCACTTGTGACATCATTGCTTACTATGTGTGAAATCTGTGAATGATCACAGAGGTCACATGGTACAGGGCCATTCACAACAGTCTTGTACCATGTGACAAGCTGTGACCAATCACAGCTCACTCAGTAGTTCTCAATGGCTGCAGGAATGCAGCCAGAGAGAAGGAGAAATGATTGTTTTTACAGCCTTTATGGGTGTAAAAGCAATCAGTGTAAAAAAACAAAATCTTCATCACCCCCCACAAGTAGTTGTCACTATGGTGACATTGTACTGCTAGGATGACAGTATGTAAAAAAAAAACTTAAATAATAATATAAAAACTAAAATAAAAATGTAAAAATTTTTTTTGAAAAATTATAGGTTTTCGCTATAAACTAATATTGTATTTTTTTTTTGTACTAAAAAGATAGCTGAATACATTTTGGCCAAGATTTATTTTTATTGAAGAAAGATTATTTATTTGAAAATTTTGAAAATCTTTATGAGAAAAACACTTTTTTTTAAATGTTTGGAAATTTTTATTTATATAGCAAAAAAATAAATATCCCAGCAGTGAATAAATACCACCAACATAAAGTTTTATATGTCTAAAAAAAAATGCTAAAAAATGCATATGGGTACAGTGTTGCATGACCGCGCAATTGTCATTCAAAGTGTGATAGCGCTGAAAGCTGAAAATTGGCCTGGACAGGAAGGGGGTGAAAGTGTCCGGACTGGAAGGGGGTGAAAGTGTCCGGACTGGAAGGGGTGAAAGTGTCCGGACTGGAAGGGGGTGAAAGTGTCCGGACTGGAAGGGGAGTGAAAGTGTCCGGACTGGAAGGGGGTGAAAGTGTCCGGACTGGAAGGGGGTGAAAGTGTCCGGACTGGAAGGGGGTGAAAGTGTCCGGACTGGAAGGGGGTGAAAGTGTCCGGACTGGAAGGGGGGAAAGTGTCCGGACTGGAAGGGGGGAAAGTGTCCGGACCGGAAGGGGGGAAAGTGTCCGGACCGGAAGGGGGGAAAGTGTACGGACCGGAAGGGGGGAAAGTGTCCGGACTGGAAGGGGGGAAAGTGTCCGGACTTGAAGGGGGGAAAGTGTCCGGACTGGAAGGGGGTGAAAGTGTCCGGACTGGAAGAGGGTGAAAGTGTCCGGACTAAAAGGGGGGGAAAGTGTCCGGACTGGAAGGGGTGAAAGTGTCCGGACTGGAAGGGGGTGAAAGAGTCTGGACTGGAAGGGGGGAAAGTGTCCAGACTGGAAGGGGGGTGAAAGTGTCCGGACTGGAAGGGGGTGAAAGAGTCTGGACTGGAAGGGGTGAAAGTGTCCAGACTGGAAGGGGGTGAAAGAGTCCGGACTGGAAGGGGGGAAAAGTGGCCGGACTGGAAGGGGGGAAAAGTGTCCGGACTGGAAGGGGGGGAAAAGTGTCTGGACTGAAAGGGGGTGAAAGTGTCCAGACTGGAAGGGGGTGAAAGTGTCCGAACTGGAAGTGGTTAAAGAGAAAGGTTTTCAGGGATCGTCTAAAGGTGGATAGATTAGGAGACAGCTGGACAGATTGTGGTAGGGAGTTCCATAGGATGGGAGACGCTCGGGAGAAGTTCTGGAGGCGAGCATGGGAGGAGGTGACACGGGAACTAGAGAGCAGAAGGTCTTGGGAGGATGGAAGAGAGCGGTTCGGTTGATATTTTGAGACCAGGTTGGTGATGAAGCTGGGGGCAGAGTTGTGGATGGCTTTGTAAGTTGTGAGTATATTGAATTTTATTCATTGGCTGAGTGGAGGCCAGTGGAGGGATTGGCAGAGAGGGATGGAGGACACTGAGTGGAGGTCAGTGGAGGGATTGGCAGAGAGGGGTGGAGGACACTGAGTGGAGGTCAGTGGAGGGATTGGCAGAGAGGGGTGGAGGACACTGAGTGGAGGCCAGTGGAGGGATTGGCAGAGAGGGATGGAGGACACTGAGTGGAAGCCAGTGGAGGGATTGGCAGAGAGAGATGGAAGACACTGAGTGGAGGTCAGTGGAGGGATTGGCAGAGAGGGGTGGAGGACACTGAGTAGAGGACAGTGGAGGGATTGGCAGAGAGGAGTGGAGGACACTGAGTGGAAGACAGTGGAGAAATTATCAGAGAGGGGTGGAGGACACTGAGTGGAGGCCAGTGGAGGGATTGGCAGAGAAGGGTGGAGGACACTGAGTGGAGGACAGTGGAGGGATTGGCAGAGAGGGGTAGCAGACACTGAACGGTTGGTAAGGTGAATGCTCAAAGCCTCTACCACAACCGTGGTTTTAATATTGTTCAATAAAGCTTTAACTGTTTATATTTTGAGTATTGATCTTCTTTTTGGTGTGGTGCCTCTTAAAGCCCCATTAGTTTTTCTTAGTTAGGGCCCCTATGTTTTCAGTGTCTTGTTAATAAGGGGTGTGGCTCCAGTAAAATCCATCAACAAGGGCTGAGACCTTCACTCACAGACCTCCCTCTCCCTCTTCTCCTATGAACTCTCCATATGAAGCTTTCTCTGCCCTCTGCTGACCTCTCCTAGAGTCATAGCCTGAGTGTAACAGACAGGAAAACTGCAATGATTGGTTCTCCTGAATGTAGTGCCATACTCTTGAGAGCCGCTGCTTTTGGGTCCTTCTTTATTTCCTGCACAGCCAGGCAACACGCATTTTCTACTTGTATCCAGACACAAAAACAGTCCATGGCTTGGTTTTTTGGTTTTATTATGGAATTTAACTTAGATAGGGTACAGAGGTTATGGGATGCCTGACTTGACTGCAGAGTAACAAGTGAGGACAATT
Source organism: Staurois parvus (assembly GCA_951230385.1). Classification (NCBI taxonomy): domain Eukaryota; kingdom Metazoa; phylum Chordata; class Amphibia; order Anura; family Ranidae; genus Staurois; species Staurois parvus. Next base: position 30,582 of record CATNWA010020579.1, on the reverse strand, counting down.
TCCTTTACTAGAACATACCACAAGAATGGCAAAGGAATGACTGTGGTCCAACTTGCAGGAGCTCTGAGTCTCCTTGAATGAATTTTAGCAAAAACCCAACTTGTAGGAGCTCTAAGTCCCCTAAGTGAACAAAATACCAGCCCACCTGGCTACAGTGTCTGATTCCAGAATGAAGGATTGGGTAAGCTATGAACTGTCCCCTGAAAACTTACCAAGAACTTGCATACAGCAGACTTCTTCCTTCTAGGCCCTGGGGGTGTGGAGGTCCTCACACAACTGTCCTTGTCCTGCAGCTGTGGATAGAACTGCTTTTAGGCCTTCTTCTGGGCTGGTTTCTTTCCAAGCATTGCAGGCTGTCCTTCTCCAGGTGGACTGCAGGGCATTGAAGCTCCCTCCTTCAGCCTTCCTCCTTATTCCAACCTCCAACCTGGAGACAGACCTCCCCATTCTCCTAGGCCCCCTCCCAGGCTATACAGCAGCACATTAGCAGTCCATCCAATCTTCCACCCGACTCCTCTGCTGGTCAGGCACTGTCAAAACTTAAGGGCTGGTCTGCCACACTTCCAGGCCTCCTGTCTGGGATTGGTCAGACTGCCATAAATATGCAGATCAACCCCTCCTCACCTCCTCCTATTGACTTCTAGAAGCTTCTCCAAGCTTCTAGAGCGGGTGAGGGGGGGAGGGGGACGATATGACTGACCTGTAGAGCCCTCCAGCCTGGACTGAAATAACCCTCTGTCTAAACCCAGGCTTCTAGCAACTACTCTCAACAACTATGTACACCAGAGGGCGCTACATATACATACAGATCTGTCAAGTCTGAAAAGAAAATGAATGATTGATGATTTTCGGGATTATTAGGTTGGGGAATTATTTAATATCAGAGAAATGTACATGGAGACATTGCAGGAGAATCCAAAAGTGAAGAATAAGTGATTCTCCTGATTCATATTCTTACAAAGACCACCTAGTATACGCCCATTCTTAACCTCTGAAACTACTAAGCAACTTATTCCCTCCCGGGTTATATCTCGCCTTGACAATTGTAACTCCCTCCTCATTGGCCGACCTCATCGCAGGCTATCCCCTCTTCAGTCTATCATGAATGCTGCTGCCAGACTCATCCACCTTACTAACCGATCTGTATCTGCCATCTCTCTCTGCCAATCCCTCCACTGGCCTCCACTCAGTGTCCTCCACCCCTCTCTGCCAATCCCTCCACTGGCCTCCACTCAGTGTCCTCCACCCCTCTCTGCCAATCCCTCCACTGGCTTCCATTCAGTGTACTCTCATCCCTCCTTGCCAATCCCTCCACTGGCCTCCACTCAGTGTCCTCCACCCCTTTCTGCCAATCCCTCCACTGGCCTCCACTCAGTGTCCTCCACCCCTTTCTGCCAATCCCTCCACTGGCCTCCACTCAGTGCCCTCCACCCCTCTCTGCCAATCCCTCCACTGGCCTCCACTCAGTGCCCTCCATCCCAATCTGCCAATCCCTCCACTGGCCTCCACTCAGTGTCCTCCACCCCTCTCTGCCAATCCCTCCACTGGCTTCCCATTACCCAATGGATAAAATTCAAAACATTAACATATAAAGCCATCTATTACTCCTCTCCAAATTACATCACCGATCTTGTCTCCAAATATCGCCCAAACCTTCCTCTCCGCTCCTTGCACAACCTCCTGCTCTCTAGCTCCCTTGTCTCCTCCTTCAGTGCTAGTCTCCAGGACTTCTCCAGAGCTTCCCCCATCCTTTGGAACTCTACCCCAATCTATCAGACTATCACCTACTCTGCTCACTTTTAGGCGATCTCTGAAAACCGATCTCTTCAGGGAAGCCTATCCTGCCCTCAGCTAATACCGGAATCTTCTATTCCTCCTACCAGTCCATCCCCCACAGTTACTACCTTTTGTACCACCAGCCCCTCCCTCTTAGATTGTAAGCTCCCAGAATCAGGGCCCTCCTATCCCTCTTGTATTGAACTGTATTGTTGCTGTATTGTCTCCCGTTATATTGTAAAGCGCTGAGCAAACTGTTGGCGCCATAAATCCTGTATAATAATAATAACTTGGATCTAACCACTTTGTATTTTTTAATTAGACTTTAATTTCAGAACCTTTATACCTGTATATAGTAATGTGAGTATTTCTGTCTTCCATGAAAAGCTGCACAAATATGTGAGAAATCTTCATTACACCGACCCAGACGGAGGCGAGATCTACTTCAATGAGAGAAGAGAAATCCCAACCGATCTTATTGTACAGAGCTGCCTTTATTTAAACAATATATCTTTTCCTCAAAGCAAAATATCAGTTTTTCAAGGCCCGGATTTTGTACCCAAAACGTTTGATATGAGTAACATCTTCTGGAAAAATGGCAACGTAAGAAATGACTTCAATGTTTTCTGTTCATATCATTTGCTGAGGAGGTTCATAATTAGGATTTCTAGGAATTTGTGTCCTTGTTTTAAGATATTCCAGCAGATACGTCTGTTCATGAAAGGGGTCATTCTTGGAGTCGGTGAAGGTTGTTAACTGCCATCATTTTGTGCAAAGTTTCCTATAAGTGATCTATTTCCTACTTTGTGTATGTATGTGTTATGAAATAAAGTTGTCATAGAAGGAAATGAGGTCTGTAAATCTCTGACATACAGTATGACACGGGATAGAATTATTACAGAAAACAGCAGCATTAAAATCAGGACATTATTAGTAATACATCCAATTGGGCCCTCAAAGCAGTTCAGGATGTCCATGAAATGTATAAAAGAAATATAAATGGATAGAAAATAAATCTAACTGGGCAGCTCTTTGTGTTTTCCATGTTGCTGGTGAACATAAATTCCATAAGAACATTTAGAACCCCCTAGAGGTGTCTCCTGGATAAATGGTGACTGATCTAATGTGACCAAACAAGAATGTATCTTCAAGTTGGTGACAGATTATATACAGTGACATGAGTGGGTGTAACAGTTGTGATATACACTCACCGGCCACTTTATTAGGTCCACCTGTTCAATTGCTTGGTAACACAAATTGCTAATCAGCCAATCACATGGAAGAAACTCAATGCATTTAGGCATCTAGACGTGGTGAAGACATATTGCTGAATTCAAACCGAGCATCAGAATGGGGAAGAAAGGGGATTTAACCCCTTCATGCCAGCCACACGCAAATGTGCGTCCTCCCAGCGTCTGGGCCTAGACGCCGAGGGGCCGCACATTTGCGTTCATATAGCAAAAAACATATGTGCTGAGAGAGCGCACCCTGCGCACGCTCCCAGCACACATGTGCGGTACTCACCGAAAGGTCCCGCTTGGCTCTTTCGATCGGGACCTTACCCGATCATGTGACGGGCCATGAAGTGACGTCACAGCGGCCGCAAGAAGGTAAGCCACGCCCCGTCCTGTCCCACCCACCTCCTGGCACAGGAACTCCTCTTCACGCTGGGACGATCCGGCGTGAAGGGGGGTTAAGTGATTTGAACGTGGCATGCATGTTGGTGCCAGACGGGTTGATCTGAGTATTTCAAAAACTGCTGATCTATTGGGATTTTCCTGCACAACCATCTCTGGGGTTTACAGAGAATGGTCTGAAAAAGAGAAAATACCCAGTGAGCGGAAGTTGTGTGGAGGAAAATGTCTTGTTGATGTCAGAGATCAGAGGATAATGGGCAGACTGGTTTAATATGATGAAAGGTAACATTAACTCAAATAACCCCTCGTTACAACCAAGGTATGCAGAATACCATCTCTGAACGCACAACATGTCCAACCTTGAAGTAGATGGGCTACAGCAGCAGAAGACCACACCAGGTGCCACTCCTGTCACCTAAGAACAGGAAACGGAGGCTACAATTCACACAGGCCCACCAAAATTGGACAATAGATAGATTGGAAAAAACGTTGCCGAGTCTGATGAGTCTGGATTTCAATTGTGACATTCAGATGGTAGGGTCAGAATGTGACGTAAACAACATGAATGCATGGATCCATCCTGCCTTGTATCAACTGTTCAGGATGGTGGTGGTGGTGTCATGGTGTGGTGGATCCATCCTGCCTTGTATCAACAGTTCAGGATGGTGGTGGTGGCGGTGTCCTGATGTGGCAGATCCATCCTGCCTTGTATCACGTTTCAGGCTGGTGGTGGTGGTGGTGGTGTCATGGTGTGGGGGGGATTTTCTTGGCACACTTTGGGCCCCTAAGTACCAAATCAGCATGGCCTACCTGAGTATTGTTGCTGACCAAATCCATCCCTTTATGACTCCAGTGTCCCCATCTTCTGATGGTTCCTTCCAGCAGGATAATGCACCATGTCACAAAGCTCAAACCAACTCCAACTGGTTCCTTGGCCATGACAATGAGGTCACTGCACTCCAATGGCCTCCCCCAGTCATCAGCTCTCCATCCAATAGAGCACCTTTGGGATGTGGTGGAATGGGAGATTTGCATCATGGATGTGCAGCCGACAAATCTGCAGCAACTGCGTGATGCTATCATGTCAATATGGACCAAAATCTCTGAGGAATGTTTCCAACACCTTCTTGAATCTATGCCATGAAGAATGAAGGCAGTTCTGAAGGCAAAAGGGGGTCCAACCCTCTACTAGTACGTGTACTTAATAAAGTGGCCGGGGAGTGCATATTATTCGGTGGGCAGTGACATCAGTCAGTATCACGGTTGATGGGAGATTCTGAACAATGACTTATTTTATTATGGGATAGATTTAGATACAGTAAAATGGTGAGAGCCAACCTGTCATGACCCTAGTGCTACGAGCAGTCGGGGACCTCAATATAGTCATGTGCAGAATATGGAGCTATAGGAAGATCAGTGATAGGACAGCTTCATAGAAGCTCAGGTTGGGCAAGGCCAGAAAGGGAGGACTGCCCATTTCCTGGTGACCCAGGCTGAATGCAGGGATAAGGGTTTACTATGATTTTTTGGTGGGATCCCATGCCATTTTGCTTACACAAAACTGTGTACTGTCCCATTTAAGAACAAATGGCATGGGCCCCCATAACATTTATACCACCCCCTTATCTTGGCACGTGTCTGGGTGCAGCAATAAAAACACAGAGTCCAGTTGCAGATAAATTAGAACTTGTGTTGTAGAAAAATGTAAACTACAAACAACCCCAGCGGGAGAGCGCCGCTAAGGGTAACACTCAGAGTTCAGTTCTTGGCAGAGGGGCGATGTGTAAAGATGCACCAACAGTATCTGTCTTTAGAAGGCAGAATGTGGTCTGGTCCCAAAAGGAAGCTGCAGATCAGGTTTGCGAGTCCCTAGTGTAGCATTACCCCCTTCACTAGTCACTAGAGATTTGGGTCCCCCTATAGTCCTGCACACCCAGGCAACATGCATTTCCTTCCAGACTTGCACTCCAGAGACAGTAACCAGTCCTTGATCTTGGGTTTTTTTGTTTTATTAGGGGATTTTGAACTTGGATGGGGTAAGGGGTGTATGGGATGCCCAAAGGAACTGCAATTGAGGACAATCTTCCTGGAACTATGTACAAGTCTCTTTAAAACAAAGAATCATCTTATTGGAGAGCTAGCCAACCTCTCCTGGTGGACCACCCCAGACCCTAGATACTTCTTTATCCAGCTGTCTGAAGGAATCCCTGAGCAGGGGATCCAGTGCCTGTCACTTTAAATGTAAGGCAGTCCCGGGTAGAAAGCTAATCCAGTTTCCCACTAGAGTGCTCCTTCCCCTCTCTGGCCCAGGGGGTGCATGTCCACTCACTCAGTCCTCCTATGAGCTGGTGGTTTGGTTGATGCTCTCAGGCCTTCTGCTGGGCTGCTCCTTCCCTACTACATAGGTGATCCTCACTCTGGGGGCTGGTGAAGTCCTGAGCTTTCCTCCTTTCAAGGACTACTGCCTATAGGTAAGCCCCTTCCTGAACGAACCCCCTCCCAGGCTCCTGCTCTTCATATTCTCACACATCTTCCACCCAAACTCTCCCTGCTGCTGAGCAGGATTGGTCACTCTTAAGGGCTGCCTGGCCCATGCCAAGCCTTCTGTTCAGGATTGGCCAGGATACCTCAAGAGTGCAGACTAGCTCCACCTCACCCCCACCCACTCAGTTCTAGAGACTCCTCCAAGTCTCTAGGTCAGGGGAGGTGTCAGGGAACTGCTCTACAGAGCATCTCAGCCCTGACTTAATTTCACCCTGCTAACTATTACACCTGGGCTGCTGCTCAGCCCTCCCAACTACCAATTGACTCCATCTCCCTCTAGCTATCTAGGAGGGTGCTAGCCTGTTCCTACTTCATCAGGAACCTTTTCCTTCCACTATCACTTTCCCTAATAGACGGGATGTGACAAAACATGGAGGTCACCAAAGATGGCCACCAAAGGTCACCTGGACACATAGTAGCGAACCGGAATGCTGCCTCCAGAAGCCAAGAAACCATAGAAAAAAATGATTTTCCTTTGACTTATTTTCCAGGATGTGCCGGGTGCCACCTACAGTGAAGAAAGCAGACTGCACCTGCCTACAGGCATACAGCCTTGGTGGCTTGTAGGGATGGTCTATATGTTCGAGTGTTCACTGAACACACGAACATCTGGGGCGTTCAGCGGGCCATTCGCCCGTATGCCCCACAGTGCAATGCGCTCTGGTGACGCATTGTAATTGGCCAAAGCATTGCACCTGACCACAGGTCAGGTGCAATGCTTTGGCCAATCATAGCTGAGTTCACAATAAGTGCCATGATTGGCCAAAGTCTCAGTGACTTTGGCCAATCATGGCTCACGGCAATTGAGCAGTGGTGAGCTAGCTAGGGTGATGTCACCGCTAGCTCCGCCCAATTGTGGATGACATTACTGACAGGTGCCGGTCAGGCGTACATAATTGGCTGGAGCTAGCGGGATGACGTTTGTTTACGTCTGACTTGCAAATTTTGATATCGGCGAGTACTCCGCAGGTGGGTAGACGGGTCGGCGGGTGTCGGGATTTTTTTATTTCGTCAGGACAACACGGGACGCTGTGATTGATAATGGATTAAAACACTGAAACCATTTTATTTAAATAAAAGACTTGTCAAAAACAGTTTTTTTTTTTTTTTAAATGTCAGTCTTGCTGCAGCATGTTTAATACACAGATGTGCAACTTTGCAGGTTGTTTAAGGAGACCCCCCCCCCCCCCAGGCATGATATTTAAAGGAATTTTTCTTTTTTTTTTTTACTTTAAGCAAAGAAAATGACTACCCCTTTAAAAACAATACTTTTTTAAATGTTTTTTTTTTCACTGATTCATGTCCCTCAGGGCAGTGCCCGAGTCCCCATACCACATTTATGGCCAATAACTTGCATATAAGCCTTCCAAATGGGCATTTTTTTTATTTACAAGTTCAAGTCCCATAGACCTGCATTATGTTCGATGTTCGCAGTATAACTTTCTACCGCGAACCGAACACACAGGGGGTGTGCAGACCATCACTAGTGGCTGAGAAATGGGAAGTAATGATCATGCAGCCTCTTCCTTAATGTACCATACGCCTCCCCCTTGCAAGGCACCCCGTGCCCACGTTCAGGGGGCAGTGGCCTCATCTCCACATTCTGTGCCCAAATAGGGTGGCTGCCTCATCCCTTTACACCCGAACACATATTAATGACACAGGTTCTGTGGCTGAGTAAAACTGGTAATTAACAGCTTCCCGTCCACCATATAGCAAAATCACGTATATATACGGTAGGGTAGCGCCACCTTGCACAGACGTGGCTGTAAATCACCAGATCCTGGCCTGGCCGGTGATCACTCGCTGGGTGATTGCTGAGCATCTCTGAAGAGGAGGACAGTTCTCCTCCCTGTCAACTTGTGCACACTGCTTTGGATGGCTGTGGAAGCACATGGACACAGCTTATAGTAACACAGCACACAGTTAACCCTTTGATCTCCCAGATGTTAACCCCTTCCTACCCAGTGCCATTACTACAGTGTCAGTGCTTATTTTAGCAGATCTAAGAGGAAAGCTGCTGGGATTCAGCGCATTCCTGGGAAAAACGGGGTCCTTACAATAGATTTGATTTTTGGATTCTCTCCTCATTCCTGGTCCCGATCCTCTCCTGGTCTCATTCCTCGCCTCCTTCCTGGTTCCGATCCTCGCCTCCTTCTTGATTCCGATCCTCGCCTCCTTCCTGGTCCCGATCCTCGCCTCCTTCTTTGTCCCGATCCTCTCCTCTTTCCTGTTCCCGATCCTGGCCTCCTTCCTGGTCCCGATCCTCGCCTCCTTCCTGGTCCCGATCCTCTCCTCCTTCCTGGTCCCGATCCTCATCTCCTTCCTGGTCCCGATCCTCTCTCCCCCTTCCTGGTCCCGATCCTCGCCCCATTCCTGGTCCCGATCCTCTCCCCCTTCCTGGTCCCGATCCTCTCCTGCTTCCTTTTCCTGATCCTCTCCTCCTCCTGGTCCCGAACCTAGCCTCCTTCCTCTTCCCGATCCTCTCCTCCTTCCTGTCCCGATCCTCGCCTCCTTCCTGTTTCCGATCCTCGCCTCCTTTTTGGTCCCGATCCTCTGCTCCTTCCTGTTGCCGATCCTCGCCTCTTTCCTGTTCCCGATCCTCTCCTCCTTCTTGGTCCTGATCCTCCCTTCCTTCCTGTTGCCTATTCCTCGCATCTTTCCTGGTCCCGATCCTTGCCTCCTTCATGGTCCCGATCCTCGCCTCCTTCCTGGTCCCGATCCTCGCCTCCTTACTGGTCCCGATCCATGCCTCCTTCCTGTTCCTGATCCTCGCCTCCTTCCTTGTCCCGATCCTCTCCTCCTTCCTAGTCCCGATCCTCTCCTCCTTCCTGATCCCGATCCTCTCCTCCTTCCTGGTCCCGATCCTCACCTCCTTCCTCTTCCCGATCCTCCTCCTTCCTTCCTGGTCCCGATCCTTGCCTCCTTCCTGTTTCCGATCCTCGCCTCCTTCCTGTTTCTGATAATCTCCTCCTTCTTGGTCCCGATCCTCTCCTCCTTCCTGTTGCCGATCCTCGCCTCTTTCCTGTTCCCAGATCCTCTCCTCCTTCCTGATTCCGATCCTCTCCTCCTTCCTGTTGCCGATCCTCGCCTTTTTCCTGTTGCCGATCCTCTCCTCCTTCCTGTTCCTGGTCTCTCCTCCTTCTTGGTCCCGGTCCTCTCCTCCTTCCTATTCCCGATCCTCTCCTCCTTTCTGGTTCCGATCCTCTCCTCCCAGTCCTTCTGGTTCTGATCTTCGCCTCCTTCCTGGTTCCGATCCTCGCCTCCTTCCTGGTCCCGATCCTCGCCTCCTTCTTGGTCCCGATCCCCTCTCCTTCCTTTTCCTGATCATCTCCTCCTTCCTGGTCCTGATCCTCTCCTCCTTCTTGGTCCCGATCCTCGCCTCCTGCCTGTTCCCGATCCTCTCCTCCCTCCTGGTCCTGATCCTCTCCTCCTTCCTCTTCTCGATCCTCTTCTCCTTCCTGGTCCTGATCCTTGCCTACTTCCTGTTTCCGATCCACGCCTCCTTCTTGGTCCCGATCCTCTGCTCCTTCCTGTTGCCGATCCTCGCCTATTTCCTATTCCCGATCCTCTCTTCCTTCCTGATCCCGATCCTCTCTTCCTTCCTGTTGCTGATCCTCGCCTCTTTCCTATTGCCGATCCTTTCCTCCTTCCTGGTCCTGATCCTCTCCTCTTTCCTGTCCCCCCGATCCTCTCCTCCTTCCTGGTCCCGATCCTCTCCTCCTTCCTGGTCCCAATCCTCTCCTCCTTGCTGGTCCCGATTCTCTTCTCCTTCCTGGTCCCAGGTCTCTCCTCCTTCCTGGTCCCGGTCCTCTCCTCCTTCCTGGTCCCGATCCTCGCCTCCTTCCTGTTCCCGATCCTCTCCTCCTTCCTGGTCCCGATCCTCTCCTCCTTCTGGTCCCGAACCTCTCCTCCTTGCTGCTCCCGATCCTCTCCTCCTTCCTGGTCCCGATCCTCTCCTCTTTCCTGGTCCCGATCCTCTCCTCCTTCCTGGTCCTGATCCTCGCCTCCTTCCTGTTGCCGATCCTCGCCTCTCTTCCTGGTCCCGATCCTCGCCTCCTTCCTGGTCCCGATCCTCTCCTCCTTCCTTGTCCCGATCCTCGCCTCCTTCCTGTTCCCGATCCTCGCCTCCTTCCTGTTCCCGATCCTCTCCTCCTTCCTGGTCCCGATCCTCTCTCCTCCTTCCTGTTCCTGATCCTCTCCTCCCTCCTGGTCCCGATCCTCGCCTCCTTCCTCTTCCCGATCCTCTCTTCCTTCCTGGTCCCGATCCTCGCCTCCTTCCTGTTTCCGATCCTCGCCTCCTTCCTGATCCCGATCCTCTCCTCCTTCCTGTTGCCGATCCTCGCCTTTTCCTGTTGCCGATCCTCTCCTCCTTCCTGGTCCAGATCCTCTCCACTTTCCTGGTCCCGATCCTCTCTTCCTTTCCTTTTCCCGATCCTCTCCCCCTTCCTGTTTCTGATCCTCGCCTCCTTCCTGGTCCCCATCCTCTCCTCCCTTCCTTTTCCTCCTGATCCTCTCCTTGTTCCTTGTCCCGATCCTCGCCTCCTTCATTTTTCCCGATCCTCTCCTCCCTCCTGGTCCCGATCCCCTCCTCCTTCCTGTTCCCGATCCTCTCCTCCTTCCTGGTCCCGATCCCTCTCCTCCTTCCTGTTCCTGATCCTCTCCTCCCTCCTGGTCCCGATCCTCGCCTCCTTCCTCTTCCCGATCCTCTCTTCCTTCCTTCCTGGTCCCGATCCTCGCCTCCTTCCTGTTGCCGATCCTCGCCTCCTTCCTGTTTCCGATCCGATCCTCTCCTCCTTCTTGGTCCCGATCCTCTCCTCCTTCCTGTTGCCAATCCTCGCCTCTTTCCTGGGTCCTGGTCCTCTCTTCTGATCTGATCCCGATCCTCTCCTCCCTTTTGATCCTCGCCTCTTTCCTGTTGCCGATCCTCGCCTCTTTCCTGTTGCCGATCCTCTCCTCCTTCCTGGTCCTGATCCTCTCCTCTTTCCTTGTCCCGTTCCTCTCCTCCTTCCTGTTGCTGATCCTCGCCTCTTTCCTTTTCCCGATCCTTGCCTCCTTCCTGGTCCCGATCCTCTCTTCCTTCCTTGTCCCGATCCTCTCCTCCCTCCTGTTCCCGATCCTCAAATTTATTCTGGGTCCCGATCCTCTCCTCTTTCCTGGTCCTGATCCTCTCCTCTTTCCTGGTCCTGATCCTCGCCTCCTTCCTGTTCCCGATCCTCTCTTCCTTCCTGATCCCGATCCTCTCCTCCTTCCTGTTGCTGATCCTCGCCTCTTTCCTGTTGCCGATCCTCTCCTCCTTCCTGGTCCTGATCCTCTCCTCTTTCCTGGCCCCGATCTCTCCTCCTTCCTGGTCCCGATCCTCTCCTCCTCCTGGTCCCGATCCTCTCCTCCTTGCTGGTCCCGATTCTCTTCTCCTTCCTGGTCCTGGTTCTCTCCTCCTTCCTTGGTCCCGGTCCTCTCCTCCTTCCCTTGTCCCGATCCTCAGCCTCCTTCCTCCTTTCCCGATCATCTGCTCCTTCCTGGTCCCGATCCTCTCCTCTTTCCTGGTCCCGATCCTCTCCTCCTTTCCTGGTCCCGGTCCTCTCCTCCTTCCTGGTTCCGATCCTCTCCTCCTTCCTGTTCCCGATCCTCTCCTCCTTCCTGGTCCTGATCCCTCTCTCCTCCTCCTTGTCCCGTTCTCTCCTCCTTCCTGGTTCCCGATCCTCTCCTCCTTCCTGTTCCCGATCCTCTCCTCCTTCCTGGTCCCTGATCCTTGCCTCCTTGGCTGGTCCCGATCCTCGCCTCCTTCCTGGTCCCAATCCTCTCCTCCTTCCTTCTTGGTCCCGATCCTCGCCTCCTTCCTGGTCCCAATCCTCTCCTCCTTCTTGGTCCCGATCCTCGCCTCCTTCCTTGTCGGTCCTCTCCTCCTTAATTTATATGTACCGATCACTCCTCCTTCCCTCCTGAAAGCCTGATCCTCCTGCCTCCCTCTCTTTGGTGATGACACTTCTGCCCATGCGATCCACGTGGGTTTTGTCCGGTGCCGCCTTCCTCATGTACACAGGGCATCCCGGCTCCATTCTCCATCTTCCAGTTCCAGATGACAGCTGCAGACCCTGCTAAAGCAGCGAGCTAAGGACCTACTAATCTGATACGTCTGAAGTTCCTGTCCTGTCTCTTGTGAGTGTTTCCTAAAACTCTTTAACCCCCCCTTTTTCCAGAGGATCCCCCCTCCTGACCAGGCCATTTTTTGCGTTACTTTTACTGACAATTTGCTGGGAGACATGACAACGCTGCACACAAATTTAAATTTGCATCCTTTACATTTGGGGGATAAATCTGAGCTTTCTTTTGGGGTATTGCTTGCCTGTACATTTTTTATTTTTTTTGACATTTGGGCCTAAGCAAAAAAAGGACCAACAATTATGAGGAAAAAAACAAGATTCCTGGACATTTTGCAGGGATATAAACACCTGTCCTGAAAAAAAATAAATTTGGGGATATTTCGTCCTGAAATTTCAGCCAAAAAGTATCCTGTCCTGTCTTTGGGGGATATCTTAAAAAAAAATCCCAATGTCCTGTAAATTAATTGGTTTACATGAAAGTTATAGCGTTCACAAATGGAGGTATAGATAATGAGATTTTTTTTTTCTACTAGAAATGGCGACAATCAGCGACTTTTAGCGGGAATGCGTCGGATATTCTGACATGGGGGGGGGACCAATTTGGTGTCACTGACATCCCCAGTGACACCAATGCAGTGATCTGCTAATAAAAATCACCGACACTGTACGAATGGCACTGGGCAGGAAGGGGTTAACATGAGGGGCAATCAAAGGTTAACTGTGTGCAGGGAGTGTATTACTAGGGGGCGGTGGTGTGTGCTTTACTGTAATCACACTGCTCTGGATGGCTGTGCTGTGCAGTGTGCCTGAGCTGACAGGGAGGAAGATTGTTTGTAAACAAAACATCTTCCTCCCTGTCGAAGATGCTCGGTAATTACCCGCCGGCGCCCAGTGTTCTGACATTTGGGGGATATCTGTACCGTCCTGACATTTGGGGGATATCTGTACCGTCCTGACATTTGGGGGATATCTGTACCGTCCTGACATTTGGGGGATATCTGTACCGTCCTGACATTTGGGGGATATCTGTACCGTCCTGACATTTGGGGGATATCTGTACCGTCCTGACATTTGGGGGATATCTGTACCGTCCTGACATTTGGGGGATATCTGTACTGTCCTGACATGGGGGATATCTGTACCGTCCTGACATTTGGGGGATATCTGTACCGTCCTGACATTTGGGGGATATCTGTACCGTCCTGACATTTGGGGGATATCTGTACCGTCCTGACATTTGGGGGATATCTGTACCGTCCTGACATTTGGGGGATATCTGTACCGTCCTGACATTTGGGGGATATCTGTACCGTCCTGACATTTGGGGGATATCTGTACCGTCCTGACATTTGGGGGATATCTGTACTGTCCTGACATTTGGGGGATATCTGTACTGTTCTGACATTCTTGGACCTCAAGAAATCAGATTGTCCCTCAGTACTTCAGGATTGATCAATTTTCAGATCTATACCATAGTTTGTGAACTCTATAACTTTCCTACAGATAAATAATACATCCTAATTTGGGTTATTTTTCACTAAAGACATGGAGCAGAATACATCTCGGCCTAAATTTATGAAGAACAATTATTTATTTGCAAACTTTTATAACAGAAACAAAGAAAAACGTGAGGGTTTTTTTTTCAAAATTTCGGTCTTTTATTGGTAATTTAACAAAAAATAAAAACCCTGGCGGTGATGAAATACCACCAAAAGAAAGCTCTAGTTGTGTGAAGAAAATGATAAAATTTTAGTTTGGGTACAATGTTGTATGACCGCGCAATTGTCATTCAAAGTGTGAGAGCGCTGAAACCTGAAAAATGGCCTGGGCAGGAAGGGGGTAAAAGTGCCGGTAATAAAAAAATGGGGTAATAATAATAAATGATAATAATGATAATAATAATTTTTCTGATTTCAGGTTCTGATATCTCGATGCTCAGATCCCTGTTTACCCGGCAGCAGAAAAAAGTTTGGATCTTCCATACATAAATGCTGCTATGAGTGTTCCCCGTGTCCAGAAGGAGAGATATCCAACATTTCCGGTACAGTTTGTATTTGTTAGTAAGTGATTGTTGGACTCGGCAGACTTTACCAATGTAGTTAACCGGTTCCGTGCCGCCCTATAGCAGAAATACTGCTACAGCTCGGAACGGGTGCGCACAATCACGTATATATATGTGATTTCACAGTTCCAGGGTAGCACCGCCATTCGCAGCCTCGGCTGTCAATCACCGGGTCCCGGCCGGTGATTACTTGCTAGCCACCTGATGATCGCTGAGTATCTCCGACAGGGGAGAGACCTGTGTATAGACAAAACGGATCTCTCGCCTGTCAGCTCTTGCACACTGCTTTGTATGGCTCTGTAGAGCAGCATGCTTACAGTGAAACACAAACACAGCACACAGGTAACCCTTTGATTACCATTCGCTTTAGCTTAAAAGTATGTGCCGCCTCCAAAGACCAACAACTGCCCCGGAGCCAGAACAAACCGAGAATAAAAAAAAAACACCCACACACCCCCCCAGGGAGGGTGGGAGGAAAGCTCGCTCCACCGATGCCATATCCTGGACTGAATAGGATGACCCCCCAAAACAACACCCAAAGGTGCCGAAGACCCCACCCTGCACTCCCGTCACCAATCAGATAACCTGCCCATTTTCTAACTCCCACCTACTTTTCCCTTAACCCTTTCTTGTCTTTCCTGCCCCCCTCTTAAGTCATGTCTACCCTGCGCTATTTTCTTTTTCTTGATTTTTGCTACAGGCATCTCTTTCCAGTCAATGTTATTACCTCAGCCACTTCTCAACTACTCAGCTTAACCTCCTCTTTTAACCTAATACAATGGACACAAGCCACCACTTACTCCAATGGCAACACCCTCAACCTCGCATTCTCCCACTTATGCACTCCCTGTAACCTCTCCAACATCCCTTTTCCTCTCTCTGACCACAACCTTCTCAGTTTCACACTTTCCCTGTCTCCTACCTCCCATGCCTCCAACCAGCAAATGGTTACCCGCAGGAAACTTGGCCACCTCAACCCTTCCCTTCTTCATCCTGCTACTGACTGCCTTTATGATAAAATCACTCCCCTGTCCTTCCCAGACCTGGGCACTTCTGACTACAACAACATTCTGTCATCCTTCCTGGACACCATGCTCTCTCACTACACGCAGAACCAGGCCTCACCTGTCACAACCCTGGCAAACAGAAGACACCAGAAGTCTCAAGAGATACAGCCGTGCTCTTGAGCGAGTATGGAGTAAAACGAAATCCCTGAAAGACTTCACCCTCTAATAATCCCTCCTTCTCAAATACAGCTCCTGCCTCCATACTGCTAAACAAACCTACTACACGAGTCTCATCAAAACCCTCTCATCCAAATCCTGTCAACTCTTTTCTACCTTTAATTCCTTACTTCACCCCACACTGCCTCCAGCCACCAACTTGCTTACTGCCCAGGATATTGCCAATCATTTCAATAACAAAATCAACACAATTCATCATGAGATAGCCAGCATCCAGCTTTCTCTCCCAACCAACTCACCAAGTCCAAAACCACACTCAACACTTTCAACCCTGTTACCACTGAGGAAGTTGCCAAACTCCTTTCCTCTGTCCACCTCACCACCTTTCCCCTGGACCTGTCCTCTCTCAATTACTATGACCACCTTCCTGCTCCATCCTAAACTCTCAAACCCACATCTTCAACCTTTCCCTCTCTTCAAGTACATTTCCCTCCACGCTCAAACATGTACTGGCCACCCCCATACTTAAAAAATCCTCACTGGACCCCACCTGTTTGAATAACCTAAGACCCATCTCCCTGCTCCCATTTGCCTCCAAGCTCCAATCTTCCTTATGAATGCCTTATCCACAGTGGTATGAGTTGCTACCTCCTTGACAACAACCTTCTCAATCCCCTACAGTTCTGCTTCCTCCCGCAATGTTCCACTGAAAATGCTCTATTAAAACTCACCAATGACCTGCTAACTGCTAAAACCAATGGCCATACTCCATACTCATACTCTTAGACCTTTCTGCTGCCTTTGACACAGTTGACCACCCACTCGTCCTCAACAAACTCCACTCCCTTGGCCTCCATGACTCTGCTCTTTCCTGGGTATTCTGGTACCTATCTCTGTGCACTTTTAGTGTCACATACAATACCATCTACTCTGCTCCTCTTCCTCTTTCTGTTGGGGTCCCCCAAGGCTCCATCCTTGGGCTCCTCCTCTTCTCTCTCTATATCTCTTCCATAGGCCAGTTGATAACCTCCATGGCTTCCAATCCCACCTCTATGCTGATGACACCCAGATCTATCTCTCAACTCCTCAATTCACCCCCTCAATCCCCTTACAGATCACAAATTTACTAAGTGACATATCAGTATGGATGTCACACCACTACCTCAAACTCAGTCTTTCTAAAACTGAGCTTCTAATAGTTCCTCCTTCTGTATCCCCTCCCCATGACTTTACCATTGAGATCAACGGCACAACCAATGGTCCCTCCACACATGCCAGGTGTAATCTTAATGGTGGAAGGTGTAATCCTAGACTCTGACCTCTCCTTCATCCCCACATCCAATATCTGGCTAAATTTTGCCCTCCTAAAACACAGGAACATTTCCAGAATTTGCCCCTTCCTGACTAAAGACACCACACAACAGCTTATTCACTCCTTGGTTATTTCCCAACTTGACTACAACTTCCTGCTCACTGGCCTACCCTTACACTGGCTATCCCCCCTTCAGTCTGTTATGAATGCTGCTGCCAGACTAATGCACCTTACTAACCAATCCATGACTACTGCCCCTCTGCCTATCTCTTCACTGGCTTCAACTAACCCAACACATACATTCAAAATACTAACCAAAACATGCAAGGCCATCCACAACATTGCCCCCAGCTACATCACCAACCTCATCTGCAAATATCGTCCTCTCCTCCCAAGACCTCCTGCTCTCCAGTTACCTCCTCCCACACTCGCCTCCAGAACTTCTCTAGAGCCTCTCCCATCCTCTGGAAGATGGCCACCTAAAAGCAAAGGATTTGAGTCTCTGTAGTAGGACCTCCGACAGGTTCAAGCTGAGTGCCTCAGACTTCTGATAATTTATTTGAAAATTAGATAAGCTGTGACTCAGTCCACGTTCTCATAGTTGGACTAAGGCCTATGTCTTCCAGTGTGACCCTGATGAAGGACAAATTCACTCTGTCAAAGGCCTTTTCACATCAGTAGAACGAAGGAGAGTTGGAGTAGTCCCTGGCAGGACAGAATGTATAACATTAAGTCTTCGGAACATACCATCACATGCCTCTCTGTCTGGCATAAAGCCCACCCGGTCATAATGGATAATGTTATTAATAGAGATGAGCGAAGTATTCAAAAATTCGATTCGACTGATTCGGCGAATTCGTGGAAAATATTCGATTCGAGTCGAATATATTTGCTGTGAATTTAACTTTAAAAAGGGTGTTTCTAGGCTTCAGAGAGACTTAATATTAGTGCAGAACACTGTACCTTTAATTTAAATGCCCTTGGAGTCTGCTGGGGAAGAGAAATAATACTGTCTGTCAGTATGACATGCAGATGAGTGCCGTCGATCTTAGAATCAACGCACATTTCACTCATTTAGCCAGTCACGGGGCCAAAACCAGTGTTTGGAGCCACAGTGTGGCGGTGGAGGCAGCAGCAATGGGAGGCCATACAGCAACCTATGACAAAATGGAAACCAGCAGGAGTGTGAGGAGACCTGAAAGTGGCACATGGCAGAGTGTGAGCAATGGGAGGCGGTACAGGGACCCAGGTCACACTGTGGGCTCAGCAGCAGCGTGACCAGGCGGTACGGGGGCCCATTGGCGATTTGGGGCCTGGCGGCACCTATGGGAGGCCTTTAATCTGCCAGCAACCTATGACAAAATGGAAAACCGCAGGAGTGTGAGGAGACCTCAAAGTGGCACATGGCAGAGTGGGAGCAATGGGAGGCGGTACAGGGACCCAGGTCACACTGTGGGCTCAGCAGCAGCGTGACCAGGCGGTACGGGGGCCCATTGGCGATTTGGGGCCTGGCGGCACCTATGGGAGGCCTTTAATCTGCCAGCAACCTATGACAAAATGGAAAACCGCAGGAGTGTGAGGAGACCTCAAAGTGGCACATGGCAGAGTGGGAGCAATGGGAGGCGGTACAGGGACCCAGGTCACACTGTGGGCTCAGCAGCAGCGTGACCAGGCGGTACGGGGGCCCATGGCAGATTTGGGGCCTGGCGGCAGCTATGGGAGGCCTGTAATCTGCCAGCAACCTATGACAAAATGGAAAACCGCAGGAGTGTGAGGAGACCTCAAAGTGGCACATGGTAGAGTGGGAGCAATGGGAGGCGGTACAGGGACCCAGGTCACACTGTGGGCCCAGCAGCAGCGTGACCAGGCGGTACGGGGGCCCATTGGCGATTTGGTGCCTGGCGGCACCTATGGGAGGCTTTAATCTGCCAGCAACCTATGACAAAATGGAAAACCGCAGGAGTGTGAGGAGACCTCAAAGTGGCACATGGTAGAGTGGGAGCAATGGGAGGCGGTACAGGGACCCAGGTCACACTGTGGGCTCAGCAGCAGCGTGACCAGGCGGTACGGGGGCCCATTGGCGATTTGGGGCCTGGCGGCACCTATGGGAGGCCTTTAAATCTGCCAGCAACCTATGACAAAATGGAAAACCGCAGGAGTGGAGGAGACCTCAAAGTGGCACATGGCAGAGTGGGAGCAATGGGAGGCGGTACAGGGACCCAGGTCACACTGTGGGCTCAGCAGCAGCGTGACCAGGCGGTACGGGGGCCCATTGGCGATTTGGGGCCTGGCGGCACCTATGGGAGGCCTTTAATCTGCCAGCAACCTATGACAAAATGGAAAACCGCAGGAGTGTGAGGAGACCTCAAAGTGGCACATGGCAGAGTGGGAGCAATGGGAGGCGGTACAGGGACCCAGGTCACACTGTGGGACCAGCAGCAGCGTGACCAGGCGGTACGGGGGCCCATGGCCGATTTGGGGCCTGGCGGCACCTATGGGAGGCCTTTAATCTGCCAGCAACCTATGACAAAATGGAAAACCGCAGGAGTGTGAGGAGACCTCAAAGTGGCACATGGCAGAGTGGGAGCAATGGGAGGCGGTACAGGGACCCAGGTCACACTGTGGGACCAGCAGCAGCGTGACCAGGCGGTACGGGGGCCCATGGCCGATTTGGGGCCTGGGGGCACCTATGGGAGGCCTTTAATCTGCCAGCAACCTATGAAAAAATGGAAAACCGCAGGAGTGTGAGGAGACCTCAAAGTGGCACATGGCAGAGTGGGAGCAATGGGAGGTGGTACAGGGACCCAGGTCACACTGTGGGCTCAGCAGCAGCGTGACCAGGCGGTACGGGGGCCCATGGCCGATTTGGGGCCTGGCGGCACCTATGGGAGGCCTTTAATCTGCCAGCAACCTATGACAAAATGGAAAACCGCAGGAGTGTGAGGAGACCTCAAAGTGGCACATGGCAGAGTGGGAGCAATGGGAGGCGGTACAGGGACCCAGGTCACACTGTGGGCTCAGCAGCAGCGTGACCAGGCGGTACGGGGGCCCATTGGCGATTTGGGGCCTGGCGGCACCTATGGGAGGCCTTTAATCTGCCAGCAACCTATGACAAAGTGGAAAACCGCAGGAGTGTGAGGAGACCTCAAAGTGGCACATGGTAGAGTGTGAGCAATGGGAGGCGGTACAGGGACCCAGGTCACACTGTGGGCTCAGCAGCAGCGTGACCAGGCGGTACGGGGGCCCATTGGCGATTTGGGGCCTGGCGGCACCTATGGGAGGCCTTTAATCTGCCAGCAACCTATGACAAAATTGAAAAAAAAAGGTGTGAAAAAGGCCATTATTTTAGAACGGTAGTGAGGGTCCAACAAGGTGGACAGCCAAAAGTCATCCCTCTGTCTGATGGTTATTATTCGGCTGTCGCTACGCAAGCAACCGAGCATGCTATGGGCCATTTGTGCCAAGGAATGTGAGGGACTCCCTGCCTCCATCTCCACAGCATACTGCCACGGTGCGTCTGGGTCCTCTGTCTCCTCCTCCTCCTCCTCTACCAGATGCTCCTGCTCCTCCACTCCTGTCCGCTGAGTGGAAAAACCACCCATTTCACTCAATAATTCCTGAGCACCAATGTCCTCCTCTACCTCCTCCTCTTCTTCCTGTCCTGCCCCCACAGGGGTCATGTGGCGTTGAGATCTGTGCGCCACGTCTACCGCACTCTGACCAGCCATTGTTAACAGCATTTGTTCCAGGACGTGCAACAGAGGAATGATGTCGTTCATCCCCATAGTCCTGCCGACTCACGAATAGCGTGGCCTCCTCAAAGGGCCTGAGCAAGCGGCAGGTGTCACGCATGAGCTGCCAATGGCTGACATCTAAAGTTACACAGGGGAGTACCTTTATCCGCTTGTAACATCAGGAAATCTGTGATGGCCTTTCGCTGTTCGTAAAGGCGGTCTAACATATGTAGGGTTGAATTCCACCTTGTTGCAACGTCACAGCATGAGGAGTCGGTACGGGGGCCCATGGCAGATTAGGGGCCTGGCAGCAGCTATGGGAGGCCCGTAATCTGCCAGCACCCTATGACAAAAAATTGAACACACCAGCAGTGTGTGAGGAGACCTGAAAGTGGCACATGGCGTGAGAGACTGTGGACCTGGCAGCAGCATGAGGAGGCGGTATAGGGGCCCATGGCAGATTAGGGGCCTGGCAGCAGCTATGGGAGGCCCGTAATCTGCCAGCACCCTATGTCAAAAAATTGAACACACCAGCAGTGTGAGGAGACCTGAAAGTGGCACATGGCATGAGAGACTGTGGACCTGGCAGCAGCATGAGGAGGCGGTATAGGGGCCCATGGCAGATTAGGGGCCTGGCAGCAGCTATGGGAGGCCCGTAATCTGCCAGCACCCTATGTCAAAAAATTGAACACACCAGCAGTGTGAGGAGACCTGAAAGTGGCACATGGCATGAGAGACTGTGGACCTGGCAGCAGCATGAGGAGGCGGTATAGGGGCCCATGGCAGATTAGGGGCCTGGCAGCAGCTATGGGAGGCCCGTAATCTGCCAGCACCCTATGTCAAAAAATTGAACACACCAGCAGTGTGAGTAGACCTGAAAGTGGCACATGGCATGAGAGACTGTGGACCTGGCAGCAGCATGAGGAGGCGGTATAGGGGCCCATGGCAGATTAGGGGCCTGGCAGCAGCAATGGGAGGCCCGTAATCTGCCAGCACCCTATGTCAAAAAATTGAACACACCAGCAGTGTGAGGAGACCTGAAAGTGGCACATGGCATGAGAGACTGTGGACCTGGCAGCAGCATGAGGAGGCGGTATAGGGGCCCATGGCAGATTAGGGGCCTGGCAGCAGCTATGGGAGGCCCGTAATCTGCCAGCACCCTATGTCAAAAAATTGAACACACCAGCAGTGTGAGGAGACCTGAAAGTGGCACATGGCATGAGAGACTGTGGACCTGGCAGCAGCATGAGGAGGCGGTATAGGGGCCCATGGCAGATTAGGGGGCCTGGCAGCAGCTATGGGAGGCCCGTAATCTGCCAGCACCCTATGTCAAAAAATTGAACACACCAGCAGTGTGAGTAGACCTGAAAGTGGCACATGGCATGAGAGACTGTGGACCTGGCAGCAGCATGAGGAGGCGGTATAGGGGGCCCATGGCAGATTAGGGGCCTGGCAGCAGCTATGGGAGGCCGTAATCTGCCAGCACCCTATGACAAAAATTGAACACACCAGCAGTGTGTGAGGAGACCTGAAAGTGGCACATGGCATGAGAGACTGTGGACCTGGCAGCAGCATGAGGAGGCGGTATAGGGGCCCATGGCAGATTAGGGGCCTGGCAGCAGCTTATGGGAGGCCCGTAATCTGCCAGCACCCTATGTCAAAAAATTGAACACACCAGCAGTGTGAGGAGACCTGAAAGTGGCACATGGCATGAGAGACTGTGGACCTGGCAGCAGCATGAGGAGGCGGTATAGGGGCCCATGGCAGATTAGGGGCCTGGCAGCAGCTATGGGAGGCCCGTAATCTGCCAGCACCCTATGTCAAAAAATTGAACACACCAGCAGTGTGTGAGGAGACCTGAAAGTGGCACATGTTTGGGGCATGATTCATGGCGGATTTAGTCAGTTGTGTCAGGAACTGGTGGTTTGAAATCCAGACTAATCCACGCCTGATTCATTTTCACAAACGTGAGTCTCTCCACACTTTGGGTGGACAGTCGTGTCCTCCGCGGAGTTACAATACCTCCTGCCGCACTAAACACGCGCTCCGATGCCACGCTACTGGCCGGGCATGACAGCCTTTCAAGGGCAAATTCAGCTAGTTGGGGCCAAAGGTCAAGTTTCGTTGCCCAGTAGTCAGGGGGATTGTCTACCTCGGTTGGCAGGGTGCTTTCCAAGTAGGCCCAAGCCTGTTGTTTGAGCTCCTGCTCCAGGTCCACCTGATGCTGCTGCTGCTGCTGCTGCTGCGGCTGGTTCGTAGTTTCCTCACTGCGCTGGTGAAGAAAGCTACTCATCATCGACTGCAGACTGAGGCAGCCGCTGCTGGTGGAGCTGCCACTGCTCCTACCACCCCACCCCTCCCCTGCTGCCATGGCAGCGGAACTCGAGCGCACAGGGCCCACAGTGTCTGAGGATGGACGTTGGCGCACAAAGGCAGAGACCAACTGACTACATAGGTGGTTTTTATAGTACGTAATTTTGGCCTCCCTCTCAGCAGGTGTGAAAAAGGCCACCATTTTGGAACGGTAGCGAGGGTCCAACAAGGTGGACAGCCAAAAGTCATCCCTCTGTCTGATGGTTATTATTCGGCTGTCGCTACGCAAGCAACCGAGCATGCTATGGGCCATTTGCGCCAAGGAATGCGAGGGACTCCCTGCCTCCATCTCCACAGCATACTGCCACGGTGCGTCTGGGTCCTCTGTCTCCTCCTCCTCCCTCCTCTCCAGATGCTCCTGCTCCTCCACTCCTGTCCGCTGAGTGGAAAAACCACCCATTTCACTCAATAATTCCTGAGCACAAATGTCCTCCTCTACCTCCTCCTCTTCTTCCTGTCCTGCCCCCACAGGGGTATGTGGCGTTGAGATCTGTGCGCCACGTCTACCGCACCCTGACCAGCCATTGTTAACAGCATTTGTTCCAGGACGTGCAACAGAGGAATGACGTCGTTCATCCCATAGTCCTGCCGACTCACGAATAGCGTGGCCTCCTCAAAGGGCCTGAGCAAGCGGCAGGTGTCACGGATGAGCTGCCAATGGCTGACATCGAAGTTACACAGGGGAGTACCTTTATCCGCTTGTAACATCAGGAAATCGGTGATGGCCTTTCGCTGCTCATAAAGGCGGTCTAACATGTGTAGGGTTGAATTCCACCTTGTTGCAACGTCGCAGATCAGGCGATGCTGTGGAATTCCGTTCTGCCGCTGCAGCTCAATGAGGGTGTTCTTTGCGGTGTAGGAATGGCTGAAATGCATGCAAAGTTTACGTGACATTTTAAGGATGTCTTGCAGTGGGATGGTGGATTTTAGGAACCGCTTGACAACCAGATTGAACACGTGAGCCATGCATGGCGCATGGCACAACCTTCCTTGACGCAGAGCAGACACCATGTTCTTTCCGTTGTCGGTCAACATGGTTCCGATTTTCAGTTTGCGCGGAGACAGCCATCTGTCGATTTCTCTGTTCATTACACTCAGAAGTTCCTCCCCTGTGTGACTACGTTCGCCAAGGCATACCAGGTGCAGCACAGCGTGACACCGTTGCGCCCTGCACATGTGATATGCCGGTCGGGTAATGGGACTTGGCACGGGGGTGGCGGCTGAGGACACGAAGGAAGAAGAGGTGGTAGAGGCGGACATGTTTGCTGGACCAAGGACGTGCAAATGTGGAGGCAAAAGCGGCGTGACCTGTCCAAGTTGCTGGTGCGGCTGTGCCGGCACCACGTTCACCCAGTGGGCCGTAAATGACATGTACTGTCCCTGACCGTAGTTACAGCTCCACACATCGGCGCTGCCGTGCACTTTGGCAGAGACCGACATGCTCAAAGACTGGCCCACCATCTCTTCTACATGTGAATGCAGGGCTGGCACTGCCTTTTTGGCGAAGAAATGCCGGCTTGGCACTCTCCACCGCGGCGCGGCACAAGCCATCATTTCTTGGAAAGGTGCTGAGTCCACCAGTTGGAAAGGGAGGGACTGCAGCACCAGCAACTTGGACAGGAGGACGTTCAGCTTCTGCACCGTCGGGTGCGTGCTCGCAAACTGTTGTCTCTTGGAAACGGATTCCAAGAAAGACTGCTGACGGAATCCGAGAAGAGGAGTAGCAGGAGAAGGAGCATCTGAACGAGCGGAAGATGCCAACGAGCGACAACTCCCCTCAGCAGAGGTGTTGGAGCCTTGACTGGCTGATAGAGGGCGATTGACGACGTCGGGTGACGGAGCAAGTAACGGAGCGGGTGATGGAGCGGGGCCTGGGGCAGGCAGAACCGCCGTATCTTTATCACGGTTTTCCCAGGCCACCAAATGGCGACGCTGCATATGCTGACGCAACGCTGTAGTCCCAACATGGGCCCCCTGGCCACGCTTGACTTTCTGGCCACATAGTCGACATACGGCTACGTTTACTTCCTCGGGCGGCTTGACAAAAAATTGCCACACATCCGAGTAGGAAACTTTGCCCCCACTACTCCTCACTGGATGACTGCTACTTCCTCCGTGCGCACCTGCACCACTACTGGCCGTGGTGGTAGGCTGCAGTGGAGCTGGAGCTCTACTCCGTGGACGTTTGCCTCCACTGACACTGATGCGACCCTGCTGCCTCCTGGGCAACCCACCGACTGTTTTCGCTCGCTGCCAAACTGTCACCCTCTTCTCCTGATGATGCGGAAGAAATTACCTGATGACGACGAGGCAGCCAAGTGCGATCAACCTCCTCATCATCAAGTAGGGTCTCCGCCTCACTACTAGCCCCCTCGGCTGCGTCTGGGTCAGGAGACAGACCTGTCTCTAGACCGGCTACCGATCCACTCTCCTCGCCAGTACTTCTTCGCCTGGCTGCTGAAGAGACGGATGTCTCCCCCCGTTCCTGACCGCCCTCTGTTAGCTCTTCCTCACTGTACAGTGGGGCTGAGCCCACAGCATGCGATACTTCGCTTGGTGAGGGAACAGCAAAGGACAGGGGCAGGTAGAGGACACGTGATTTCAGTGGGCTTGCTCCCGGGCCATGCCAACTAACGGTTGTGTCTGACGTACCCACCGACCGTTGGCTGTAGGTGTCAGAGGTGACCTGGGAAGAGGAAGACGACCGAGCCAACCAATCGATGACGGCAGGGTTGTCGGTGGAGACACGACCGCTGGATGACACCGGGAGCACTGGCCCTAGCTGCGAATAGTGCTGCCTCGACCCCTTCCTCTGCTGCCACGTCTGCTCGCTCCTAAAACATTGCCTCCTCTGCCACTCCTCTGCATGTTGTCTGACATACTCTTTAATTCAACAATTCTGTGTCCCTGAGTAACAATTCTGTGTCCCTGAGTAACAACTCTGTGTCTGTCCCTGAGTAACAATTCTGTGGCCCTAAGTAACGGTTCTGTGGCCCTCAGTAACAATTCTGTGTCCCTGAGTAACAATTCTGTGGCCCTAAGTAACGGTTCTGTGGCCCTCAGTAACAATTCTGTGTCCCTGCGTAACAATTCTGTGGCCCTAAGTAATGGTTCTGTGGCCCTCAGTAACAATTCTGTGTCCCTGAGTAACAATTCTGTGGCCCTAAGTAACGGTTCTGTGGCCCTCAGTAACAATCCTGTGTCCCTCAGTAACAATTCTGTGTCTGTCCCTGAGTAACAATTCTGTGGCCCTAAGTAACGGTTCTGTGGCCCTCAGTAACAATTCTGTGTCCCTGAGTAACGTTTCTGTGGCCCTAAGTAACGGTTCTGTGGCCCTCAGTAACAATTCTGTGTCCCTGAGTAACAATTCTGTGTCTGTCCCTGAGTAACAATTCTGTGGCCCTAAGTAACGGTTCTGTGGCCCTCAGTAACAATTCTGTGTCCCTGATTAACGTTTATGTGGCCCTAAGTAACGGTTCTGTGGCCCTCAGTAACAATTCTGTGTCCCTGAGTAACAATTCTGTGTCTGTCCGAGTAACAATTCTGTGGCCCTAAGTAACAGTTCTGTGGCCCTCAGTAACAATTATGTGTCCCTGAGTAACAATTATGTGGCCCTAAGTAACGGTTCTGTGGCCCTCAGTAACAATTCTGTGTTCCTGAGTAACAATTCTGTGGCCCTAAGTAACGGTTCTGTGGCCCTCAGTAACAATTCTGTGTCCCTCAGTAACAATTCTGTGTCTGTCCCTGATTAACGTTTACGTGGCCCTAAGTAACGGTTCTGTGGCCCTCAGTAACAATTCTGTGTCCCTGATTAACGTTTCTGTGGCCCTAAGTAACGGTTCTGTGGCCCTCAGTAACAATTCTGTGTCCCTCAAGAAACAATTCTGTGTCTGTCCCTGAGTAACAATTCTGTGGCCCTAAGTAACGGTTCTGTGGCCCTCAGTAACAATTCTGTGTCCCTGATTAACGTTTATGTGGCCCTAAGTAACGGTTCTGTGGCCCTCAGTAACAATTCTGTGTCCCTGATTAACGTTTCTGTGGCCCTAAGGAACGGTTCTGTGGCCCTCAGTAACAATTCTGTGTCCCTCAGTAACAATTCTGTGTCTGTCCCTGAGTAACAATTCTGTGGCCCTAAGTAACGGTTCTGTGGCCCTCAGTAACAATTCTGTGTCCCTGATTAAACGTTTATGTGGCCCTAAGTAACGGTTCTATGGCCCTCAGTAACAATTCTGTGTCCCTGAGTAACAATTCTGTGTCTGTCCGAGTAACAATTCTGTGGCCCTAAGTAACAGTTCTGTGGCCCTCAGTAACAATTCTGTGTCCCTGAGTAACAATTCTGTGGCCCTAAGTAACGGTTCTGTGGCCCTCAGTAACAATTCTGTGTCCCTGAGTAACAATTCTGTGGCCCTAAGTAACGGTTCTGTGGCCCTCAGTAACAGTTCTGTGTCCCTCAGTAAACAATTCTGTGTCTGTCCCTGATTAACGTTTACGTGGCCCTAAGTAACGGTTCTGTGGCCCTCAGTAACAATTCTGTGTCCCTGATTAACGTTTCTGTGGCCCTAAGTAACGGTTCTGTGGCCCTCAGTAACAATTCTGTGTCCCTCAAGAAACAATTCTGTGTCTGTCCCTGAGTAACAATTCTGTGGCCCTAAGTAACGGTTCTGTGGCCCTCAGTAACAATTCTGTGTCCCTCAGTAACAATTCTGTGTCTGAGCCTGAGTAACAATTCTGTGGCCCTAAGTAACGGTTATGTGGCCCTCAGTAACAATTCTGTGTCCCTGAGTAACAATTCTGTGTCTGTCCCTGAGTAACAATTCTGTGGCCCTAAGTAACGTTTCTGTGGCCCTAAGTAACAGTTCTGTGGCCCTCAGTAACAATTCTGTGTCTGTCCCTGAGTAACAATTCTGTGGCCCTAACTAACGTTTCTGTGGCCCTAAGTAACAGTTCTGTGGCCCTCAGTAACAATTCTGTGTCTGTCCCTGAGTAACAATTCTGTGGCCCTAACTAACGTTTCTGTGGCCCTAAGTAACAATTCTCTGGCACTTAGTAACAATTCTGTCTGTCCCTGAGTAACAATTCTGTGGCCCTAATAACGTTTCTGTGGCCCTAAGTAACAGTTCTGTGGCCCTCAGTAACAATTCTGTGTCTGTCCCTGAGTAACAATTCTGTGGCCCTATCTAACGTTTCTGTGGCCCTAAGTAACAGTTCTGTGGCCCTCAGTAACAATTCTGTGTCTGTCCCTGAGTAACAATTCTGTGGCCCTAACTAACGTTTCTGTGGCCCTAAGTAACAATTCTCTGGCACTCAGTAACAATTCTGTCTGTCCCTGAGCAACAATGCTGTGGCCCTAATAACGTTTCTGTGGCCCTAAGTAACAGTTCTGTGGCCCTCAGTAACAATTCTGTGTCTGTCCCTGAGTAACAATTCTGTGGCCTTAACTAACGTTTCTGTGGCCCTAAGTAACAATTCTCTGGCACTCAGTAACAATTCTGTCTGTCCCTGAGTAACAATTCTGTGGCCCTAATAACGTTTCTGTGGCCCTAAGTAACAGTTCTGTGGCCCTCAGTAACAATTCTGTGTCTGTCCCTGAGTAACAATTCTGTGGCCCTAACTAACGTTTCTGTGGCCCTAAGTAACAATTCTCTGGCACTCAGTAACAATTCTTTCTGTCCCTGAGTAACAATTCTGTGGCCCTAACTAGCGTTTCTTTGGCCCTAAGTAACGATTCTGTGGCCCTCATTAACAATTCTGTGTCCCTGAGTAATGCTTCTCTGTCCCTAAGTAATGTTTCTCTGTCCCCAAGTAACGTTTCTGTGGCCCTAACTCTGTCCCTAGTACAGAGCGGTCTGCCTCTCTTGAATGACTGGAGGCAAATGAAGAATTCTAAAATGGCCGCTATTTATAGCTCGACCATTACACAGTGCTGGCTGGCTGGCTGCTGATTGGCTAATGCGATCACATGTCATTAATGAATGCATTATGTGTCAGCGCGCCTTGTCTGCGCGCCTTCCCAGACATCCCCGCTCCGTCGCCGCACATGTCCGCCGCCATTTTAGGAAGAATTTCGATTCGCGCGTCCGAAGTAGGCTATTTTTCGGATTTGGCGCGAATCGAAATTTTTCCGATATTCGACTCGAATTCCACTTCGGATACTTCGATTCGCTCATCTCTAAGTAGAATGAAGGAGAGTTGGAGTAGTCCCTGGCAGGACAGAATGTATGACATTAAGTCTTCGGATCATACCATCACATGCCTCTCTGTCTGGTATAAAGCCCACCCGGTCATAATGGATAATGTTATTAAGATAAGGAATCAGATGGGTAGCTAAGATTTTAGTGAATAGTTTCGGATCAAGCTTGAGCAGAGAAATAGGCCTTTAGTTGGCGCATCGAGTGGGATCTTTCCTTTCTTTGGTGATCACTGAGATATGGGCTGTTAATGTTTCTGGGTGTACAGTGTGTTCATGAGAAAGGGTATTGAGCAGGTTTTTCCTGAAAGCACTTTTACTAGGCCAGGGAGAAGCCATCTGAGTCTGGTGCTTTGCCAGTTTTCATTTGCTTGATGACCTGGGTAAAATCTAGAGAATTTATTGGTTGAGCAAGGCTATAGATTGTTTCCAGAAGGCATTCTGGAGCTCTGACCATAATCCAGAATCCTCTCTCTGAGTATAACACCAAGCACATTTATCTATTCTGGGCTGGAGTGACAATGTATAAGGAAGCAAAATACTCCCTAAATGCTTACGTTATCTCAGAGGGCATGAACAGGTGGGTTACTCTAGTGGCGTACTACCAGTAGATATGTTTTGGATTTCCGCTGTCTAAGCACTCTAGCAAGAGATTGACCACATTGGTTTCCATATTTGTAGAAATTATGTCTGCATTTAACAGAGTGGCTTTAGCGTTATCTAGAACTCAAATATACTCAAAGGATAAGTTCACCTTTTGTAGCAAGTTACATGTCACACCTATATTCAGGGTGCAACATGTAGTATGTAATGAACGGACCGCCCCCCTCCACTAGCTGTAACAATTTTAAAAAATGCAGGCTCTGTCCGCCCGGCCATGTCACTCATTCACAATATTCTGTGCAGATGAAAAAACTGCAAGTTCCAACAGCCTTTGTGACCATCGCAAGCGTGAAAGCTTTTGGCCCAGGGGACAAGTACAACCCAGAAGCCCATGGTGCAGTGACTTGGCCCCCTCCCACTTTCCTGCTTCCCTGCCTCCTCCTGCCCCCCATCCCAGGCTGAAGTTCTCCTTCAGGTACTCACTGCTCACCCGGTGGGATGGGTTGGACAGCGCCTGGTTCAATTGGCATCAACTCCAGGTTCCCAAAATGGCCAGAAGGGGCTGCAGGAGGAACTCAGGGCAGCTTGGTTGGGGCTGGCCAGGGAAGGAGAGCCTCCGGTGAAGCACAGAGCTGGCCAGAAACAGCATACACCATCCATGTCAGGGGGTGGCCTGCGTCTGAGCTCACTCGGCCATGTTCTGGACATGCCCAGAGAATGTTAAATTTGTTGTCAAAATTTGACAAACTGAATTCTTGAAGTGTATATCATAGCAAAAAAAATGTGCGGGACATGAACATTTTTCAGCATTTTGTCCTTTTTAAAGGCCCAATAATAAATTACTTGTTGACCTGCTAGAAATGCTCTGACTTCTTAAGTCCTATTGTGGGCTGACAATACCCAGCACTTTTGTGGACTTAATGGTGTCAGCTCTGTCCAGTTCTCTTTTGCTAATCTACTGAAAGAATCCTCTATCCTGTTCTCTACAAAATAAAGACTAATCAGTTTGTAGTCTTCAGATAAGAACTAGGAGGGCTAATTAGACTGCGCTGAGATAACTAAAGGC
>CATNWA010020578.1:0-68427 GCA_951230385.1 Staurois parvus | reverse complement strand
AAATGCGCCCAGGCACAATAGTAAATCAGGGTCTTTTTGTTTCTTTAAGCAGTGTCCAAATAAAATACTAAAGGTAAAAATATATTAGTGCTTTAACAGCAGAGTAAAGCTGGCCAATGATTACTCTTTTTCTTTTTTGATCAGCAGGTTGACTGATCAAAAAAAAACAAAAACAATGGATTTCCCCATCCACACATTCGAAATAGATGAAGGAATCCTCCCCTGCTGCGCTATTGAATTCTGACAGAGGGACTCCTTCACACTGATCAGAATCAAATTTTCCAACATTCCAGTTGAAGGGGAGTTGGTCACTTTAACACTTTTATTCTTCATATCTTTCCAGAGACAGAACTCTTCTATAAACACCAGGGAATACTCAAATAGGCACTGGGGACCCGGATTTGACCCACTATTTAGTTGTCCATTTAAACTACATTCTATCGTTTGTTGACTGCTATTAACCATTCCCAGGGATAGTCTAGGACAGTGGTGGGCAACCTTTTTTTTTCAACTGAGCCAAATCTCGCCAAAACCACGATTGAAATTTATTTTGAGAGCCACATTTTTAAAACTGAAAATACATCCCCCATATAGTAATTCATCCCCCATAGTAATTCATCCCCCATATAGTAATTCATCCCCCATAGTAATTCATCCCCCATATAGTAATTCATCCCCCATAGTAATTCATCCCCCATATAGTAATTCATCCCCCATATAGTAATTCATCCCCCATAGTAATTCATCCCCCATATAGTAATTCATCCCCCATATAGTAATTCATCCCCCATATAGTAATTCATCCCCCATAGTAATTCATCCCCACATAGTAATTCATCCCCCATAGTAATTAATCCCCCATATAGTAATTCATCCCCCATAGTAATTCATCCCCCATATAGTAATTCATCCCCCATATAGTAATTCATCCCCCATAGTAATTCATCCCCCATATAGTAATTCATCCCCCCTATAGTAATTCATCCCCCCTATAGTAATTCATTCCCCATATTGTGTGAATTCACTTATCTTTGCTCCGCGCGTTCCTCTCGCCGTGTTCCCGCGCCGTTCCGGTCTTCAGGGCGGACTGTGAGAGGAGAGGAGTTCGTCACGCTGCCCTGCCTACATCCTGACAGCCAATGTTTGCCACGCTCCGCGGGCCGGATTAAAAGGTCCGCCGGGCCGTAGTTTGCCCATTGCTGGGCTAGCTGCAGAGTCCTGACTTTTGGGGCGGCCGCCCGAGAGGAGGGAGGGGAGCGGGCGCCCGGCACACAGAAGAGCCGCATTAAAATGTGTAAAGAGACGCGGCTTGCCGACCACTGAGCTACAGCAAACCCTCTTTTCTGTCACCTGGTGGGCAGTGTGCTCCGGAGCCGCAGCAAAGGTGAAAAAGAGCCGCATGCGGCTCTGGAGCCGCGGGTTGCCGACACCCAGTCTAGGACTATTTTCCATTATGTGCTTTGGGGTGTTATTAAACATATAGCCATGGCATGCGTAAGCAATATGTCATTTAGGTGACAATTTTTGTGGAAAAAAATAAATTCCTCCATGGACTCAACATGCCTTGTAGAAAATTCTTTGAGGTGTCTAATTTTCAAAAAGGAGTCATTTGGAGTTTTTTTGTACTGCCCCTGGCATTTTAGCATCTCAAGAAGTGTGTTAGACAGTCAGAAAGTACTGTAAAAGCTGCGTAAATTCCAATATATATACAGTACCATAGTTTGTAGATGCTATAACTTTCACACAAACCAATTAATATACAAGTATTGGGCTTTTTTTCACCAAAGACATGTAGCAGAATACATTTTGGCCTAAATTTATGATTAAGTTTATGTTTACTGGATATTTTTTATAACTAGTAGGAAATATCGTTTTTTCTTCCTTTTTTTGTTTTATATCACACAAAATAAAAATCCCAGTGGTTACCAAATACCACCAAAAGAAAGATCTATTAGTGTTAAAAAAGGACATAAATTTCCTTTAGATACAGCGTTGCATGACCACGCAATTACCAGTTGAAATAGTGCAGTGCTGCATAGTAAAAAATGGCCTGGTCAGGAAGGGGGAAAAACCTTCCTGAGCTGAAGATGATAAGGCCCCTTTTACATGGGCAGATCAATCAAGTCTGCCTGTCTGTTTTTCAGGCAGACCCAATCCATTGCCATCTCTGGAGCGGCAAATGTAAAAAGACGTGTCCATTTACACCCGCCTGCTTCTGATTCGCTAAAAATAGATAGATAGCGGATCCATTCTCAATCGGACTAGTGGATCAGATGACAATCGGATGTAAACAGATAGGCAGTCTGTTTACATCTGACCACTCATAGAGGAGAGTGGGCTTTGTCTGTGTCCACTCTACATAAGAGGAGCAGACACGGGCCTGTCATCCTCCTGCTCAATGCCAATCAGTGGACAGATCCCACGCTGAGCAGGCAGATTCACTCCTTTGTGAAAGGGGCCTGAAAGGTTAAAAAGCTTTACTAAAATTCCAATAGTCCTACTCGCATACAAGAGCACTGCAGCAAGGCAGATGAGTCTGTGCAGGAGCTCCCAACCTAGACTACAGGAGGGGGAGAGAATCATTGGACAGCCCCCAGACCACTGTCATACACTCAGCCAGGCAGAACATGAAACAGCCGCTGGGATCCTCCGTTCCAACCTGACCGGCACTTAAGCTAATATCACCACAGGAGTCTGCGCACAGGACTTCCTCTTCTTCAGCTGTGAGCAGAGGATCCCAGCGACTGTTTCATGTTCTGCCCAGCTGAGTGTATGACAGCGGTCTGGTCCACTGATCCTCTCCCCCTCCTGGAGTCTGAGTTTGAAGCCCCAGCACAGATTCATCTGTCTTGTTGCAGTGCTTTGCTAATGGTCTTCCATGTGAGTAGAACAAAGTTGCCATGTGTCTGGATACATGGGGGGGGGGGGGGGGTGCCTGAAGAGCATGGGGAATCATATGCTGGCAGTAGGACAGCAAGGATGATCGGTGCAGTGGACAGGGGAAAAAAAAAGGAACAATGCCCTGTGTGCCTTTCCTTACAACAGCTAAAAGCTGTTGGAAGGGAGATGGGGAGAAACCAGCTTTCAGCTTCTGCAAGGAGAGACAAACAGGGCATCGTTCCTGCATGCCCCACACACACATCGATCACCCTCCTTGTCCTGCTGCCGGCATCCCTCCCTTTTCAGTTAGTACATGGTGCTACATACACATATCAGTAATATGAAATGTTTGGGTAACATACACTTTAAAGCACTCCCACTTTTCTTTGGTGTTCTTTAACTGCCTCTCACCTGCCATATAAGGAAATGATAGACGGGCGGTGGTTCTCTCTTTCTGGGAGGATGTCCTATGATGTCCTCCCGCTCTAACCATGAGTTCACGCCCCCAGGGGCGTGCAGCGCGGCGATCCGTAGTGCGCTTTGTCCCTGGGACAAAGCGGATCACTGATCAGCAGAAAGAGCCGATGACTTCGGCTCTGTCATGTGATCAGCTGTGTCCAATCACAAGCTGATCGCATGTAAATAAGGAAATGCCTGTTATCGGCAGTTCTCTCCTCCCGAACTGTCACGCTGACAGCTCATGAGGAGAGGAGAGCCGGTAATCAGCATTCCTCAGAGGGGATATCTACACTGATCATCGGCGCACTGATGATCAGTGCCCTGATGATCAGTGTAGCCCCATCAGTGCCACCTGTAAGTGCCCATCAATGACACTCGTCAATTCCCATCAGTGCACATCAGTGCCACATATCAGTACCTACCAGTGCACATCAATGCCACGTATCAGTGCCCATCTGAGCTGTCTTTCAGTGCTAACTATCTATGAGTGCTGCCAATTAGTGCTACCTTTCAGTGCCAGTCAGTGCCACCTAACAGTGTCAGTGCTGCCTATCAGTGCCACATATGAGTACTGCCTTTCAGTGCCCATCAGTGATGTCTGTCAATGCCCCCTAGTGATGCCTATCAATGCCCATCAGTGCCCCCTACCAGTGCTTCCTCATCAGTGCCCATCACTGCAGCCTCATTAGCGCACATCAGTGAAGGAGTAAAATTACTCATTTACTAAATTTTATAACAGAAACTAAGAAAAGCATTTTTTTAAATTTTCAGTTGTTTTTGGCTTGTCTATCAAAAAATAAAAAACCCAGTGGTGATTAAATACCACCAAAAGGGGGGCGCATGTGCAAAGGCAGAAGATGGCGGACACACTTTAGGCCAGCTCCGCTTTACTGCTCTCTCCTCTAGCTCCTCTGCAACCTTTAGTAGCTTTTTCCAGCAGAGGAGCCTCAGTCTTTGGCTCAGCGACATACACAGATCCCAATGGGCAAAATTGGGAGGCAGAAATTCCCTCTGTCACCCGCTAAACATCTGCGGCCTACCCATATGGATAGGTATGTGCAGCGGGCCGCATCCCCAGCCTCGAGTGATCCTGCAGCCCCGATGGTGGAACCGGATGATTGGCCAGGTCGTACAGCGGATGTAATACACCATTCTGCTCCCTCTCCTCCTTCCTCTGTTCCATATCTAACAGCAGAAGTTCTGGACAATAAGTTACACAAGCTTTTGCAGAATCTGAAACATACTATATCGTCAGCAGTGGGGAAAATAGCGCAGGAACTTAGAGGGGAGATAGCACTGGTGGAAGAACGCACATATCATTTAGAAACCAAATTTGATGATCTGGTACAGAAGAAGATAACCATGTTTTAAAACAACAGATGTCCCAGTTACAATCCTTACAGGAAGACTTGGAGAATAGGGAGCGGAGACAGAACTTCCGAATACGCGGTTGTCCCAAAAATCTATAGGTGACGCCGATCTACAAGATTATCTGCGAGGTCTGTTTACTGCATTGACCCAGTGGTACTGCATATAGACTGGCGAATGGACAGGGCCCATCGCTCTCTCGCTTCAAAACCATCACTGGGCACGAGACCTAGAGACATCATCATTTGGTTTCACTACTACAATAGCAAGGAGTCTGGAAGGGAAATTCCCGTGAGACGGCTGGCGAATAGACGTGCGCATGTGCTCTTGTGCGCATGTGGTCTTCAGCTGTTCCCCATTTCTTGCTTGTTCCTGTGTGATTTCCTTGTTGCTGACCCAGCTTGTTCCTGACTTGACTCTTGATTACTCTCCTGCTTGATACTCGTTCCTGACCTCAGCTCTGCTCCTGACTTTGGCTTGCTTATGATTTGGTACTTCGCTGTCTGCCCGTTGATGACCCCGGCTATTCCTACGACATTGCTCATGTCTCCTATCCCTGCTTCCTGCCTTGCTCTGGTGCATGCCTGATGGTCTACCATACCAGCTCTGCATATCGCTACTGCTCATGAATCAGTGGTTCATCAGTCTTTTAAGGACTCCAGCTGCAAGTGCTGCAAAACAACATCTGCTGGCACTCTTGTCCCCTGGTTACCAGACACCCTCTGTTCCACTTCCAGTGGGTTCAGGGCTAGTGACATAAGTAAGGCCGACCTCGTCATTTCAGTCTCCAATCAGGTACGTGACAGTACCAGTCAGCCAGTGATGGAGTCTGAAAGGGAGGCCTCTGCATTGGGGGACATGTGTCACTCAATCTCTGCCTTGTCTTACATGGTACAGAGTTTGCAAAAAAACCTTGATCACATGGAGAACCAACTACCAGCCAAGCCTGATGTTTCAGCAACCATGGGTCCCTCTGCAGTCTCAGATATACAGTAACTACTCAGACAGAGCTCAGCATGATTTATGGAATTTTTCCTCTACCTGAACCCCGGGTGCCAATACCTGAATTTTATGGGAGACCGCAGGAAGTTTCAAACCTTTCGTAACTCCTGTGAGCTATATTTTTCTCTGCTACCAAGAACTTTTGCATCACAAAGCACCAAAGTGGGATTCATTATTTTACTCCATCAGAATGCAGAATGCAGAATTATGCTTAGCAAGCTGCAGCAAGGCCAAAGGCCTATAGAGGACTATGTGACTGACTTCCGTATATGGAGTTCTGACACTCAATGGAACGAGTCTGCTCTCCACAATCAGTTTCGCCTCGGTCTCTCCAACACCTTGAAAGATGAGCTTGCCCGAGTAGGGTACCAACCATGCTAGAGGACCTGATAAACCTAGCCATTCAAACCGACCGACGGCTCTGGGAAAGGCAGGGTGAAATAACTAGCAGGGGTGTCTTGATCTGCTCTGAAATAAACTCCTGTCCCCTCACCCACTACTGTTACATTAGACATACTCTCCAGCAAAAGGTGGCATCATAATTCTCCTTGTAGGAGCTCTTGGAGACCACCTTTATCCTCTGCTGAACGTCTTCGATGACAACACTCCAACCTCTGCCTCTACTGTGGTGATGCGGGTCACTATGTACTGACATGCCCAGTGAGACCTCCTAAGCCCTCTCTTAGCTGGTTCCATATGATGCACTCACAAGGAACGAGTCAAACGCACCTCTCCTTCCTTCTTTACTTGCAACTTGCTGAACGAACTATTACTGTTCTAGCAATTCTATAAAGACTCTGGTGCCTGTAGCTGTTTCATGGATTCGACCTTCGTTAATCAATACAATATCCCTCTCTGTACCAAGAAACAAAGATTTTTGGTCCATCTGGCTGATGGCTCTGGTATTAGTTCTGGCCCAGTGATGCAAGAGACTATGCCAATCTTCTGCCACTCATTCTCAGGACATCAGAAACTTCTACGTCTGGATGTCATAAGCTCACCAATGTTTCCGGTCATCCTCTGTAAGGGACCGCCCGGCGGTACTACTAGCACTCCACTGAATAGGCGTCCCCAGCGCACGGAATCTAAGTCCCAGGGTGCTTGTTCACCAGGGCCCCTGATGGTGGGGATGGACTTGGAGCTCCCTGAGACCAGGTCGTGACTACTGGGTGCGCCCGTCAGTGGTAGTAGTATGCGCAAGGGGCTCCCACGGGGAAGAGTCTGATGTGAGGAGGTCGGAAGACCCCACTGCAAGGGATGGATGGATGAGCAAGGTCAGACGGGCCGGGTCGGTAACAGAGAGGACAGCAAGGTACAAGGCAGCGGGCATAGAATGGTCGGGTCACACGCCAGGTCAGCAACAGCAGGTCAAATCCAATAGGGGGCATCCAGGAGAGAGGTCAGGCAAAGCAAGGGTCAGAGCAGGAGAAAGCAGCAAGGTCAGGTTCAATCCGGGTCAAAACTTACAAGGGGTACAGGATCACAGGTTCACAGGATGCAGGGAAGACCAGAAGGCACTGAATGACAGCTCAGGGCCATTTAAATATCCCGCCCTGCGCTGCCATTGGTGCCCAGCGGGCGGCCGCGGCTTCTACTGCGCATGCGCGAACTCGAACGCCGCGGCCGGCCCGGACCTAGTGCCCGTGTCCCTGCACAGGGCGGTGCACTGCGCCTGCGCCGGGACCATCGCGGCAGGGATCGAGGAGATCCCTGACATTGCCCCCCCCTACGGGCAGCCTCCGGATGCCCACCCCGATCTCTCCACCACGGGTGATCGCGAAAAAAACTCCGGACAAGTCTGGGTGCATGGACATTATGGGCTGGTTCCCAGGAATTGTCCTCAGGGTCATAGCCCTTCCATTTGATAAGGAATTGGGTCTGGCCTCCCCTCCTTCGACACTTCAGGATTGTTTCAACCTCAAACTCTTCTTCTCCCTCGACCGTTACCGCATCCGGGGGTCTAGATTCCCGGTCAGGGAAGGCATCTGGGACCACTGGCTTCAGCAGGGACACATGGAAGACCGGGTGGATCTTGAGCGTGTCAGGGAGGACGAGTTCGTAGGCTACTTCGTTAACCATCCGTTTAATGCAGAAGGGGCCTATAAATTTGGGTCCCAATTTCTTTGACGGGCAAAGCATCTTTAAATTGGACGTCGCCAGCCAAACCTTCTCCCCAGGCCGCAATACCAGATCTCCTCTCCGTTTCCTGTTGAATGCTTTCCTGTAGTCTTCCTGGGCCCGACTGATGGCCTCTTGAGCTTCTTATTGTTCGCAGCGAAGAACGTTACCACATCTTGTGTTGCTGGTACTGGGCATTCCGAAACCAAATCCGGGAGGAAGACTGGGTGAAAGCCATAGTTGGCAAAGAACGGGACTGCCCTGTTGCTGAGTGGCGGGCGTTGTTATACGCAAATTCCGCTAGAGGTAAAAGTGGCAGCCAGTCATCTTGAGTAAACGAAGTATAGCATCTTAAGTATTGCTCTAAGGTCTGATTGGTCCTTTCGGTTTGACCGTTAGTTTGAGGGTGGAACGCAGAGGAGAGAGATAATTTGATGTCCAGGGCTTTGCACAGTGCTCTCCAGAATCTGGACGTGAACTGGACCCCTCGGTCCGAGACAATGTCTTCGGGGACCCCATGCAACCTGACTACCTCACGAATGAAGACTCGCGCGGTCTCGGCCGCCGAGGGGGTTTTCTTCAATGGGATGAAGTGGGCCATCTTGGACAAGCGGTGCACGACCACCAGGATTGCCTGTGTGGTCTCGGGATGGCGGAAGCTCGACTATAAAGTCTAATGAGATCTTTTGCCAAGGTCGTTCAGGAATAGGTAAGGGTCGCAGCAGACCCCAAACCTTGTTTCTTGATGGCTTGTTCTTCTGGCAGGTGACACAGGACCTTACATAGCCCTTACAATCCTTAGCCATGTCTGGCCACCAGAATGAGCGTCGGAGAAGTTCCAGGGTCTTTTCTGGGCCAAAGTGCCCCGCCATCGGGTGGTCGTGGCAATGCCCCAAGACCAGGGTTCGGGCTTCTTCCGGCACCACAATTCGATCTTCCCTCCATAGGAGTCCCCCCTTGTTCTGGAGCGGCCCTCCGCCTGGGGTAGAGAAGTTTGTGGATGCCTCCATTAGCCTGGAACGAAGGTCCGACTGAAGGACCAAGAAGTTACCCGAGGACAGGATGGTTTCGGGTACTGGGATCTCCTTGGCGTCTTCGTACATCCGTGATAACGCATCCGGCTTAGTGTTCTTTGATCCTGGCTGGTACGTAATGTGGAAGTTGAATCTTGAAAAGAATAGTGCCCATCTCGCCTGTCGCGGGCGTAGACGCTTGGCGGTTCTCAGATACTCTAAGTTCTTGTGGTCAGTAAATATTAAGATGGGGTGCACCGCACCTTCCAGCAGGTACCTCCATTCCTCTAACGCCGTTTTGATCGCTAGTAGCTCTCGATCACCGATATCATAGTTCCTCTCTGCTGGGGTAAGCTTCCGTGAGAAGAACGCTACAGGGTGGAGCAGTTCCTTGGTGCCTTTTCGTTGGGAGAGGATGGAGCCTACCGCATTCTCCGATGCATCTACCTCCAAGATATAGGGCAGGGCGGCGTCTGGGTGACCCAAAATGGGTGCCGAAGTGAACAGCTTCTTCAAGGCTTCGAAAGCTCCCTGCGCTTCTGGTGTCCATCTGAATCGGGTTCCCAGCTTGGTTAGCTGAGTAATGGGGGAGACCAGACCCGAGAAGTTCTTGATGAACTTCCGGTAAAAAATTTGCAAAGCCGATGAATCGTTGGACGCCTTTCCTGTCTGTGGGTTCAGGCCAATCCAGTATTGCAGCGACCTTCTGGGGATCCATCGCGACCCCCGCGGTGGAGATAATCAGGCCCAAGAAGGCAATGCTGGATTGTTCAAAACAACATTTCTCTGCCTTGGCGTACAACCCATGCTGCCGCAACCGCCCCAATACTTTTGCTACATGTATTCTGTGTTCCCCCAAAGACGGGGAGAAAATCAGAATGTCGTCTAAATAAACGATCACAAAGACATCCAGAAAGTCCCTAAAAATATCATTCACAAAGTGTTGAAAAGTGGCCGGAGCATTGCACAACCCGAACGGCATGACCAGATATTCAAAATGACCGAAGCGGGTGCGGAAGGCCGTCTTCCACTCGTCCCCCTCCCTTATGCGAATCAAGTTGTACGCCCCCCTCAGATCCAGCTGGTAAAAACCACTGCTGACTTTAAACTTTGGAACAGCTCTGGTACTACGGTAGTGGGTAACGGTTTTTTATCGTGACCCTGTTCAATTCCCTGTAATCGATACACGGCCTTAAGGTTTTGTCTTTCTTTTCAACAAAGAAGATTCCCGCCCCCGCGGTGAAGTGGAGTGGCGGATGAACCCCTTCTGGAGGCTATCCTCGATATATTCCTTTAGGGCCCCCAATTCGGGCTCTGAAAGGGGGAAGATTCGCCCAAAAGGAATTTCTGAGCCGGGTAACAGGTCAATGGGACAGTCATAAGGGCGGTGGGGGGGGGTAGAGTATCGGCTCCCCGTTTGCTGAACACATCTAGAAACCCATGGTAGACTGCAGGGATTACTTGTTTTAATTCAGCTTCCCCCTCAGAGCACAGGAGGATTTGGGGGGCCCCCGGGCCCGAAGTGCGGCAGTATACCCGACAGTATGGGGAAGGGAACGTGATTACTCCGGTCTCCCAGTCAATCTGGGGGTTATGGGCCCGTAACCATGGGAGCCCCAGAATGACTGGAAGAGGGGTGAAGCTATAGCATCCAGGCGGAGGAGTTCCTGGTGCTGGCCGGCAATGACAGTGGTGATGGAGGGGGTTTCCTGGTTCACTACCCCCGATTTTATTCGGGAACCATCGGCCAAATAAATATTGAACCCCTTCTGTTTCAATAGGAGAGGAATACCCTGCTGGTGAGCAAAATTAATATCCAAGAAGCAGCTGCATGCCCCAGAGTCAATTATGGCCGATACTTCCACGGTCCTTTCTGGAAGCTGAAAGGAAAGGGGTACCACTAAGTATTGGGATGGACCAACATTGCCAATGGATAAGGAGAAGAGGTGCACTTACTCAGTTTCTGCGGGCAGGAACGTGCCATATGACCAGCTTCGCCACAATAGAGGCACAGGTTCTGGGATCGTCTGCGCAGATGTTCCTCTGGGGATAGTTTAGGCCGTGCCAGGCCGAGTTGCATGGGTTTCGGGTTATCTCCAGGTGGCCGGTTTGGATGATTGGCCTAGGTGTTTGACTGGGACCTTGAAATGATCCCCAGGGGTTTCCATGACCCTGGCCGGACCTCTCAAACCTGCGTTCCCGCAGTCTACGGTCAATTTTAATGGTCAGTGCTATTAAGTCCTCTAAAGTCTCAGGTACCTCCACCCGGGCGAGCTCATCTTTCAGGCCTTCTGATAGGCCTATACGGAACTGATGCAGGAGTGCGAACTCGTTCCAGCGAGTATCCCCCATCCACCGCCTAAACTCAGATGCGTACTCCTCCGCCGCTCGGCGGCCTTGCCGGAGCGTTGCCGGAGCGTGTACAGAGTAGCTTCAGCAGAAGCTGCCCGCTGCGGGTCATCATAAAGGATGGCCATTGCATCAAAAAAACTGACAACCGAACTGAGGTGAGGGTCATTTTTTCCCCGTAATCGATGGGCCCAGTCTTGGGTTCACCCTGCAGGAGGGAGATGACGAACCCCACCTTCACGGATTCAGTCACGAAGGTTCGGGGTTGTAGCTCAAAATAGAGGAGGCAGGACTCGCGGAATGATCTGAAGCGTGTGCGGTCCCCGTGGAAACGTTCCGGTAAGGGTACTCGGGGGTCGGCCGCCGGGAGTGGTGCGGATGCCCCAGACACCAGCACAGGGGCTGCTACGGCTGGAGGTGCGGGGACCGCGGCCTGTGGGACGGGAACGGATATAGTGCAGGTCTGGAATTGGGTTTCAATCTGCTGACATCTATCCTGCAGGGCCGATACGGCCTGTGTCAAATTAGACAGGTGCCTGCAGATCTCCTCAAGCGGCGAGGGACCTCCTCTAGACTCAGTCATGGCCTTCTGGTACTGTAAGGGACCGCCCGGCGGTACTACTAGCACTCCACTGAATAGGTGTCCCCAGCGCACGGAATCTAAGTCCCAGGGTGCTTGTTCACCAGGGCCCCTGATGGTGGGGATGGACTTGGAGCTCCCTGAGACCAGGTCGTGACTACTGGGTGCGCCCGTCAGTGGTAGTAGTATGCGCAAGGGGCTCCCACGGGGAAGAGTCTGATGTGAGGAGGTCGGAAGACCCCACTGCAAGGGATGGATGGATGGATGAGCAAGGTCAGACGGGCCGGGTCGGTAACAGAGAGGACGGCAAGGTACAAGGCAGCGGGCATAGAATGGTCGGGTCACACGCCAGGTCAGCAACAGCAGGTCAAATCCAATAGGGGGCATCCAGGAGAGAGGTCAGGCAAAGCAAGGGTCAGAGCAGGAGAAAGCAGCAAGGTCAGGTTCAATCCGGGTCAAAACTTACAAGGGGTACAGGATCACAGGTTCACAGGATGCAGGGAAGACCAGAAGGCACTGAATGACAGCTCAGGGCCATTTAAATATCCCGCCCTGCGCTGCCATTGGTGCCCAGCGGGCGGTCGCGGCTTCTACTGCGCATGCGCGAACTCGAACGCCGCGGCCGGCCCGGACCTAGTGCCCGTGTCCCTGCACAGGGCGGTGCACTGCGCCTGCGCCACCATCGCGGCAGGGATCGAGGAGATCCCTGACATCCTCTGCATGCCCTGGCTATGGGCGCACAATCCATCCATCAACTGGCTCTCCAGGGAAATCCTCTTTTCTTCCGAACACTGTCAGACTCATTGCATTCCAAAGGAACCATGCACAGTAACGCCTCTTCTTAGTATCCATCTTGATTCAGAGATGATGAAACTTGTTCTTGCCGCCTACCATGATTACTTGGATGCATTCAACAAAAAGACTGCCAATGCTCTTCCCTCACACCGGCCCTACGATTGTCCTATTGAACTCCTGCCCAGTGCTGAGATCCCTTTTGGGCAAATTTACCCTCTCTCAGAATTGGAACTAGAGGTCCTCCAGAATTACATAGATGAAAGCCTAGAAAAAGGGTTTATTCGGCCCTCTACATCACTAGCAGGAGCTGGCATCTTCTTTGTTGAAAAGAAAGATCATACTCTTAGACCATGTGTGGACTATCGTGATCTAAATAAGATAACAGTCAAGAACCGCTATCCTCTTCCTCTGATTCCTGAATTGTTCCAAAGGCTACAAGGGGCATGTGTCTTTTCAAAACTAGATCTGAGAGGTGCATACAATTTAGTCAGAATTCATGAAGGGGATGAATGGAAGACGGCTTTTCGAACACGCTTTGGGCACTTCGAATACCTGGTTATGCCATTTGGTCTTTGTAATGCCCCAGCAACATTCCAACATTTTGTTAATGATATATTCCGGGACTATCTTGATTTATTTATCATTGTCTATTTGGATGACATCCTAGTCTTCTCAAGCTCAATAGAACGACACCGGGATACTAGGTAGGTTACGCCAACATCACCTCTTTGCCAAAGCTGAAAAGTGCGAATTTGAGAAACAGGCCATTCAGTTCCTCGGACTTGTGATTACTCCCAATGGCATTGCTATGGATCCTCAAAAAGTGACCTCTGTATTAGAGTGGCCCGTCCCAGGAGACAGGAAAGTGGTACAACGCTTTGTGGGATTTTCTAATTTCTATAGGAAGTTCATTAAGAACGTTTCCAGTATCATTGCACCAGTCACGCAGTTAACCAGGCAACATGTTGCTTTCAAATGGACTCCCGAGGCTCAAGCAGCTTTTGAACAACTAAAGACCTTATTCACTTCTGCTCCTATCCTGAAGCACCCAGATCCTGCTTTA
This sequence comes from Staurois parvus, assembly GCA_951230385.1. Lineage (NCBI taxonomy): Eukaryota > Metazoa > Chordata > Amphibia > Anura > Ranidae > Staurois > Staurois parvus. Next base: position 54,800 of record CATNWA010020578.1, on the reverse strand, counting down.
GCTTATGTTCTCGAAGTAGGCGCTTCTGAAAATGCTGTTGGAGCTATATTGTCTCAACGACAAGGACTCGTCCTTCCTTCACCCTGTTGCCTTCTTCTCTAGAAAGTTAAGCTTCCCTGAAAGGAACTCTGATATAGGAGACAGGGAGCTATTAGCCATCAAGGCAGCCCTCGAGGAATGGCGCTACTTGCTGGAGGGAGCTTCACACCCTATCCTCATTTTTACGGATCACAAAAATCTGGAATACTTGGCAAGATGGACACTTTTCTTCTCTCGCTTTGTGTTTCACTTGACATACCGTCCACAATCAAAGAACGGCAAACCCAATGTGCTCTCACGCATGTTTCATGACCCAGTAGTACCATCTGAACCTGACACTATCCTGCCAGCTAAAAACTTTTTACTCCTGCAAGCAGACCTTGTATCACAAATAAAGGAAGCGGTTGATGATCATCCACCCCCCTTGGAAATGCATCTTCAGCTAAGGGACGGTCTGTATCTTCACAAGGAACAGATTTATATACCAGAACAACTCAGAACTCTCATTCTTAAAAGATGCCATGATCATCCTTTAGCGGGTCACTTCGGGATCCACAAGAACTCAAATTTGGTTTCCCGTTTCTTCTGGAGGCCAAACTTAATGAAAGATTGTAAAAATTACGTTAGATCTTGCTCGGTATGCCTCCGAAACAAGTCTGATATAGCCAAAACCTGGGGCCTATTGGAATCCCTTCCAGTACCTGAAAAACCATGGAGTATGATTTCTCTGGATTTTACTGTAGAGCTTCCCCCATCTGAAGGGTTCACCACCATCTTTGTCGTGGTTGATCGTCTGTCAAAAATGGCCCATTTCATACCTCTGAGAGGGACTCCTTCTGCTGCTGAGACTGCTTCTGCTCTCATTAAAGAGATTGTGAGGTTACATGGTATTCCCAACAATATCGATCGGGAAGTGCAGTTCAGTTGTAAGTTCTGGAAATCTCTGTGCGAGGCACTAAAGATCGAACTTCGCTTTTCTTCTGCGTATCATCCACAAACGAATGGGCAAACTGAGAGGACAAACCAGACCCTTGAACAATATTTACGATGTTTCTCTTCTTACTCATAGGATGACTGGGTGTCTCTCCTTCCATTGGCAGAATTTGCATATAACAATTCCATCTACTCTGCTACCAAACAGTCCCTTTTTTATGCCAACTATGGATACAATCCTTCCTTCCTCCCTGAAATGCCGGGGGAACCCGCTGTCCTGGAGGTACAAGAAAGGCTGGATTTCCTCAATAGGAATGGTCAAATGTTACGAGAAACTATTTTAGAGGCTCAGGCAAATAGCAAGAGATTTTTTTGACAGAAAAAGAAGGGGGAATCTGAATCTGAAACCAGGAGATAAGGTTTGGCTATCCACAACAAACTTGAAATTGAGCTGCCCTTCAAAGATGCTTGGTCCAATGTACCTGGGACCATTTACAATCAAAAGAAAGATTAATCCTGTAGCTTTTGAATTAATGTTACCAAAGAATATGAAGATCCATCTGGTATTCCATGTCTCTTTATTAAAACCAACAGTCCCAAGTCTATTTCCGGATCAAGGTTCAGAATCTCCTGCTCCACTGCTTGTTTAAGGTAATGAGGAATATGAAGTAGAAGCCACCCTGGACTGTAGAAAGAGGGGTGGTCAGACCCAGTTCCTCATCAAAGGGAAAGGCTACGGTCCAGAGGATAATTCTTGGGAACCATCCGCCAATGTCCATGCTCCACGGTTAGTGCAAGCTTATCTTCATCCTGAAAAACAAGCTTTAGTAAGCATCCGGAGGCTGCCCCTAAGGGGGGTCAATATAAGGGAATTCCCGTGAGACGGCTGGCGAATAGACGTGCGCATGCGCACAGAAATGCGCAATCACACACATGCACGGTGAAGATTGGCGCCAGATCGACTATTTAAAAGGTGCCTCTGCCTGTGCTGAGTGCTGACTGGTCTTCAGCTGTTCCCCATTTCCTGCTCGTTCCTGTGTGATTTCCTTGTTGCTGACCCGGCTTGTTCCTGACCTGACTCTTGATTACTATCCTGCTTGATACTCGTTCCTGACCTCAGCTCTGCTCCTGACTTTGGCTTGCTTATGATTTGGTACCTCGCTGTCCGCCCGTTGATGACCCCGGCTATTCCTACGACATTGCTCCTGTCTCCCATCCCAGCTTCCTGCCTTGCTCTGGTGCACACCTGGCGGTCTACCATACCAGCTCTGCATATCGCTACTGCTCCCGAATCGGTGGTTCATCAGTCTTTTAAGGACTCCAGCTGCAAGTGCTGCAAACAACATCTGCTGGCACTCTTGTCCCCCTGGTCCCTAGACACCCTCTGTTCCACTTCCAGTGGGGTCAGGGCTAGTGACACAAGTGAGGCTGACCTCGTCATTTCAGTTTCCAATCAGGTAAGTGACAGAGTCTCTGTTAAATTCCACACGTAATGCTGCTTCCGTTGATTTCAGAGGGGAAAAAATCCAAATCTACAGTGATCTGTCCCCTGTCACATTTTCTAAAAAGGCGTATACTTCGTCCACTTACTCTCCACCTACAGAAGCACTGTATTATATACAAATGGGGCTTTCCGTTCAGATTGACGATAACCAAAGATGGTACTCAACACACAATTAGAGATCTTCAAGAAGGAGAGGCATTTTTACATAATTTAGGCCTACCTCCTCTCCTGGATGAAGCCCTAGCATTACCTTTACCTAAGCCAAGATCAGCCACTACCCCAAACAAGTTGTGGACACCAGCAAGATCCAAGAACTTGTTCCACGCCTGCCGATTCCTCAAAGGTCTCCTGCACCTCGGTTGTCTTCTGTCACCTGATGATGTCATGCAACATACCTGAAACCACCTAAGACTTAACATCTATTGACACGTTCTGCCCGACAATTCGAATATTCCCTCATGGATAAATCTGACGGCCCATCGAGATCTTTTTCACATAATATCCTGTTAATTGCTGATTATTTTAGAGGACAGAGGTGAAGTCACCGCCTGACCTTCGCCCTCCCTATGTCGTCCCCACCCATCTACAGCTATGGCTGTAGATGCCTGTGTGGCCTAGGCTGTTGTCCATGTTTTAGCCCTATACTATACTTACAAGTCTTTTTCAATTTGTTTTTTCTATGCTTGTTAGTTATGCTACGACGCACTGGAAGCGTCTTCCTTGGCCAATGTTTTTTGTGTTATTTTCTGTTTGAACAGCATGGTTTATTTGTCATAACACCCTGCATACATTTGCTTAATACTCAGACCACACCAACATATCTTTACAATTATACTCTTACAATGTTAAAGGTTTAAATTCAGTGAGAAAGAGGTCGATAGCTCTTAGGGAATTCCGCCAATCCAAGGCTGATGTTATCTTTATCCAGGAAACACATTTCAAAAAGGGAAGCTCGTTTAACTTTGCCCTCAGATATTTTCCTATAGCATACTCTGCTCTAGACAGCACAGGTAAAGCAGGTGTTGCTATTCTTATTAAAAAAGGCTGCCCAAATCGAGTGGTTTCTTTGTTATTAGACTCCCAAGGTAGATATATATTGCTCCAATGTCAATATGGTGATACTTACCTTACAATCCTTAATGTGTATGCTCCAAACACTAATCAATCGGTATTCTTTACGGAAACCATTTCTCCACTTTTAGTTTCATCACACCCTTTCACGATCATTTGCGGGAACTTCAATTCATCTATGTCAGCTACGCACGATAGAAGATCCCTCCGGAGCCAACTGCCTTCAACACATGTTTTGAAACACTCTAAAAAATAAATATACTAATAGTGCCGCGCTCCTATATGAATTATCTATAATAATTTATGTTATGATTTCCAAATCAATTGATAAACAAAATATATAAATGAAAATAAAACAATAAAATATAACATATAAAATATAATATATGATGCAGGAATTGATCATCTATTGCCTATAACATCATATAAAAATGATAAAACATGACTGTGCTTGTGATCATTTGTGAAATCTAATGGTGAGCAAAAATCAATAAATATATGCACATAAAAGTCCTCTTCCAATGTAAATTGCAATGGTGAAATACTACTCCCACAATCCAAGTGCAGTGTGGTCTTAATATGCGCTCACCTTAAGTTTTGCCTAACTAAATAGGCAAAACTGGCTTTTTGTCCTTACAGGACTAATGAAATAATCCTCCTGTGTGGGGTTTTCCGAATGGCAAATAGATGGTTGTAATTGGATCTTAATCCACCTGGGGTCTCTGCTGTGAATGTAACTGATGCTTGTCAGGAATGGATGGATGGATAGATATCTCCCTTTTTCCCCTCCATCGGTCTCCTTCCTCCTGTATCAATCTCTCTCCAGTGTATCACGGATGGATAACATAAGAGAAAAAGAAACCATGGTGCCTTATGCTTTTTAAAAGATGTATTTATTACTGCTGGATATACCACTCACATTGATTACGTTTGCAGTAAGTAGAAAAAACAATGTCAGCATGGCCTGCAGTCTCTGCTATACTCGCCGTGCTTATCCGAGACAACTTCGTGACGGCAGAGCCCGGCGAGTATAGCAGAGACTGCAGGCCATGCTGACACATTTTTTCTACTTACTGCAAACGTAATCAATTGTGGGAGTAGTATTTCACAATTGCAATTTACATTGGAAGAGGACTTTTATGTGCATATATTTATTGATTTTTGCTCACCATTAGATTTCACAAATGATCACAAGCACAGTCATGTTTTATTATTTTTATATGATGTTATAGGCAATAGATGATCAATTCTGCATCATATATTATATTTTATATGTTATATTTTATTGTTTAATTTTCATTTATTTATTTTGTTTATCAATTGATTTGGAAATCATAACATAAATTATTATAGATAATTCATATAGGAGCGCGGCACTATTAGTATATTTATTTTTTAGTCACAGAACACTGTTTCATGAGTTGGTGTGAGTGCCAGCGAACCACAGGTGTATTACATTTTGTTTGTCACTTTATATAGACAATCAATTGGAATATCTTAGACTCTCATCATAGTAGCTCACAAGTATATATATAAGTTCCATTTTTGAAACAGTCTGCTTCCTTCTGTCAATGGATAAGGGGATATAGGCTGTTTTCGATATCTGAAGAATACAACATCCGGGTGCCAGACAGTTCACAGTTGCAAGAAAAAGTATGTGAACCCCTTGGGATTACATGGAGTTTTGCATGAATTGGGTATAAAATGTGCTCTGAACGTCATCTAAGTCACAACAATAGAAGAACACAGTCTGCTGAACATAATACTACACAAACATTAGATGTTGCCATGGTTTAATTGCACATAACATGTAAACATTCACAGTGCAGGGAGGAAAAAGTATGTGAACCTTTGGACTTAATATCTGGTTGACCCTCCTTTGGCAGCAATAACCTCAACCAAACGTTTCCTGTAGTTGCAGATCAGACCTGCACAACGATCTAGAGTAATTTTGGACCACTCCTCTTCACAAAACTGTTTCAGTGTAGCAATATTCTTGGGATGTCTGGTGCAAATCGCTCTCTTAAGGTCATGCCATGGCATTTCAATCGGGTTGAGGTCAGGACTCTGACTGGGCCACTCCAGAAGGCGTATTCTGTGCTGTTGCAGCCATTGTTTTGTTGAATTACTTGTATGCTTTGGATCATTGCCCTGTTGCATCACCCATCCTCTTCAGTTGGTGGACAGATGGTCGTACGTTTTCCTGCAAAATGTCTTGATAAACTCTGGAATTCATTTTCCCATCAATGACAACAATCCGTCCAGGCCCTGAGGCAGCAAAGCAGCCCCAAACCATGATGCTCCCTGCGCCATGTTTTACAGTGGGGATGAGGTTTTGATGTTGGTGTGCTGTGCCTTTTTTCTCCACACATAGTGTTTGTGTGTTCTTCCCAAACAACTCAATCTTGGTTTCATCTGTCCACAGTATATTTTGCTAGTAGTGCTGTGGAACATCCAGGTGCTCTGTTGCAAACTTCAAACGTGCTGCAATATTCTTTTTGGAAAGCAATGGCTTCCTCCGTGGTGTCCTCCCATGTACTCCATTCTTGTTTAATGTTTTCCTTATTGTAGATGTGTCAACAAAAATGTTACCATGTGCCAGAGATTTCTGTAGGTCTTTAGCTGACACTCTGGGATTCTTCTTTACCTCATGCAGCATTCTGCGCTGTGCTCTTGCAGTCATTTTTACAGGACGATCACACCTAGGAAGAGTAGCAACAGTGCTAAACTTTCTCCATTTGTAGACAGTCTGTCTTACCGTGGACACATGAACATCAAGGCTTTTGGAGATACTTTTGTAACCTTTTCCAGCTTCATGCAAGTCAACAATTCTTGATCGTAGGTCTTCTGAGAGCTCTTTTCTGCGAGGCATGGTTCACATCAGACAGTGCTTCTTAAAACCAGTAAACCCAAAACAGGTGTGTGTTTTTTTGAGGGCAGGACAGCTGTCAGCAACACATCCAATATCATCACACTGATTGGAGTCAAGGTTGGCTCACTCCTGGCTCCAATTAGCTCTGGGAGAAGTCATTAAGCTAGGGCCTCACATATTTTTCCTTCCTGCACTGTGAATGTTTACATATTATGTGCAATTAAACCATGGTAACATCCAATGTTTGTGTAGTATTATGTTCAGCAGACTGTGTTCTTCTATTGTTGTGACTTAGATGACGTTCAGAGCACTTTTTATGCCAAATTCATGCAAAACTCCACGTAATCCCAAGGGATTCACATACTTTTTCTTGCAACTGTACGTTCTTTTTTCCCGTACACCATATTTACACCAGATTAGATTATACTTAAACAGACGGTCAGTTATGATATAGTTCCCAGCTCCTGGTCAGATCACTCTTTTTTGGCCTTAGATCTGTTTCTAGATTGACCACACTCTCGCACCTGCCACTGGCGTTTAAACGTTACACTCTTACAAAATGCAGATGTTAACTCTTCCATTTCGAAAGCACTGCTTGAATTTTTTTAACCTAATACAGGTTCTGTGTCAGCCTCCTCAACATTGTGGGAAGCCCACAAAGCGTGTTAGAGGTCGCTTTATAATGGAAGGTTCATGTCTTAAGAAATCTAGGCTCCACCAGAAAGCTGATCTTATGAACCAATTAGCCCACACGAAAAAAAGCTTATAGACGCGCCCTCTGTATTTAAGCTTCAATTAGTGATACAACTTAAGGGTCAACTTAAGACACTTGAGGCGAGTTCTGTCGCACAGCAACTGCTTTGGATGAAACAGAAGTTTTACCACTACACTAATAAACCTCATAGGATGTTAGTTAATAAGCTGAAAGCTCACTCGAATCCCTATTTAACGCAGATGGTACCCCTACTTTCTGCCCACAACAAATAGCTCAAGTGTTTGGAGATTTTTATCGGAAACTTTATAACTGCTTAGCTCCGGACTTACATCCCCCTTTTCATAAGAATTCCTTTGACACTTTCTTTTCAACTCTTCAGCTCCCCAAATTGAAAAGGGAAGATAGGCTAGTCCTAAATGCACCCATCACTATGGAGGAATTACGTGCAGCTGTTAAGGAGCTACGGACACACAAAGCACCGGGACCAGACGGATTCTCTTACACATATTATAAACAATTTATTGCAGATGTCAGTCCTGCCTTATTGGAATTTTACTCCTCTTTGTTAAATGGTGAAATTCCCCATTCACAATTTCAACACTCACATATCACAGTCATTCTCAAACCAGGGAAAAATCTAATGATCCCAGCTAATTATAGGCCCATAACATTATTAAACATGGATTATAACATTTTTATGAAAATCTTAGCAAATCGTTTGGCTCCTTTGCTTCCTAGAATTATTCATAACAATCAAGTGGGATTTGTCTTGGCATGACAGGCAGGGGATAATACAAATGGGGAAACAGAAAAAGGGTGCACCGACCTAGTGCATTATCGTTTAAAATATTTATTGAAGAAATTTGTCAATAGCCAAGAAGAATGTGCCTTCCGGATTTTTGTTGTGATGTAATGCATAATGTTTTGAAAGGCTATGATTGGGAAATCCCCTGTGGATATTGTCACGTACCTGGTTGGGGAGCCTGAAGTGGAGAGAGGGCGTCTTCTTGCAGCTCCCGCTTGGAACCCCTGAAAGTGGGAACAGGGGCACAGAGCCAGGAGTGCCGTGTAGGCCTTGCAGCTGTCAGCAGGTAGCTGGGGACCCAGGAGGTCCGGACACAAGCCAGGTGCAGGTGCAGGGACGTAGGTGCAGCAGCAAGCAGGTGTAGCGGCAGTCAGGGTGCGGGTCTTGGGACCGAGCACCAGTGCGTGGATGCGGTGGCTGACGGGTATGACGGTGGTGTGGATGTAGGCCAGATGCCTAGCCGTGGGTACAGCGGTGGGTGGATATGGTAGCTGACAAGATGCAGGTCAGGTGCAGGTGCAGGCAGAGTAATAAAACAGAGTCAGGCAGGCCGGTAACAAGCGGGCAGATAAGTATAAGAGAAGCAGGCAGGAGAATGGTCAGGGATAGCCGGGGTCAGTGCAGGCGGAGTTCTTTCTTAGGCGGGTATACAGAATGCAGGTATCAGGATCAGAATCAGGAAATGTGTGCAGGATCGTATTTAGACCAGAAGGCAATGATTTCCATCTGAAGCAGGTTTAAAGAGCCCGCCAGACGTGACGTGTGCGTTACTGCGCATGCACGAGCCTTCCGCGCTCCCATGCATGTGTGGCCGCATGCTCCCGCGCCTGTGCACTAGCACCGCCGCGACTCGAGGGGATCCTCCTATGGGAAGGGAATGTCGATTCCCTTGATGAATATATGCAATTTTTTAATTCCAACTATAGGGGCATTAGTTTACAACATGAAGCCAGTAGTGTTGAGATCCATTTTTTGGATGTTAATATTAAAGATCTGGATAATAGGTTGGTGACCTCTACGTACTTTAAAGAAACGGACCGCAATGGATTTATTGTCATTGCGAGTTGTCATCATCCCATGTGGTTGAGGTCGATTCCTAAGTGTCAATTTTATCGCCTTGATAAATTGCACACATGATGATGACTTTTTACGTGAGGCTAGTACACTGAAAGCACATTTTTTGGATAGGGGTTACTCTCCTGAAGCTTTGGAAGAGGCCTTTTCCAAAGTATTAGCTATTCGTAGGGTGGAAATGTTAAAGAATAAAGATTTATGGGTGGTTAATTCCTCTTTTGATTGTGCTTTTTTTACTCAGTATTCAACTCAACATTATGCAGTAAAAATATTTTAGGTAGACATTGGGGAATACTTAAAAATGGCTGCATTTTAGGTCCTTTTTTACCTGAACATCCAGCGGTTATTTTTAGAGGTGTTCCACCACTAAGGATAAGTATAGCTCCCAATGTTTTAGATCCTCCAGTTAAACCTTTATTTTCCCAGAACATGCAGGGGTATTATCCCTGTAGAAAATGTGGGACATGTTACCTTAATGTCAATAGGTCTAGAAGGATCACTAGATTTGAGTCAACCTGTACCTCTAGGTCTTATGACATAGGTCAATTTATCACATGTTCCACAAAAAATGTGGTATATCTTATACGTACCCTTGCGGGTTGCAATATGTGTGTAGGACAGTATGCATGTTGCGCACACGATTAGATGAACATATTAGGAATATCCGCAGGGGATTTCTCCATCATAGCCTTTCAAAACATTATGCATTACATCACGACAAAAATCTGGAAGGCACATTCTACTAGGATATAGACAAATTTGTCGCCAATTGGAGAGGCAGTCAGATTAGGCATGAAATATCAAAATTGGAAAAAAATGTGGATATATTCTCTCTTTAACCTCATGAATATGCCCCCTATATCTCCATTAGGTGCAGCCACATTATCAAAAATACTGCCTACATCAAGAGTATGTGAGGTTCTATATTCAAAAATGTCCATAATGACAGAAAACCCAGCAGCAAGTACAAGAAGCCAAAAAATTTCCAATAAAATCAAGTACAAATAACCTGCGCTCAGGTAAATAAACTAATCTAAAAAAGTAACATAGAAAAGCAGCTCGCACATCAGGCAATAAACATAATGTTAAATAAATAAAATTGCAGCGCTAATCAAAAAACATAAAGTCCAATAAATCAAAAAAAGTTCCAGTTAAAAAAAGTCCTAAAAATATTCCCACGACCCACCATCACCAGGACACCCGAATGGTTCAGCCTCTTACCAGAAATTCTGACCGAAACACACCGGTCAATATAGGCAACTCAAATGGGAGATGAAAATGTAGATCATGGAACCAGCAATCTTCATCCAGGTGGATATCAATCTTCCCTTTTAAAGATTTGAAATCAGTCCTAAAAGAAGACTCCCATCCAATATATAGATATAGAATAAAAGAAAAAGGCCACTCATAGTGTAGTAATTAAGCAATAAAATCACCCTGTTTAATTACAAGTTACTCGGACATTGTTTGGATGGTTACCAGCATTTGAATCAAGTTTCCAACCAGGAAAATGGCCACCGTCCCTCCAAAAAACATGATGACGTCACACGCCGAAGCTCCACCCGACACGTTTTGTCATCCAATTGATGTCATCAGGGGTGTGGCTAAAGACACTCAAGCCCGTGTTTTAGGCGAGGGAAGAATCTTCAAACGAAGCGACACTATAGGGGAACAAAGGGAGGAAAGAGAATTAATGGACACAATAAAAAAGAGAAGAATGTAGTCGGAAAGGGTATTTTTAATTTGACTAATAGTGCTTACCCAGCAGGAACTCAACCTACTGGATAAAAAGCGGGCCTGAGTGTCTTTTCCATTATATTGATATTGATTGATCATTCCAGGTGTTGATGGGGGGGCACTCGGGCCTTGAAAGTGAGGTCTGGCTTGCGAACCTCTCCATTGGTATCTGTTATAAAATTGGTATGGTGTCCCTCTATTGTTGCGAGGTGAAGCGTATTGTGAGGTATGTTGAAAATGGTTTCTATTTTTGGGTGCTGGTCTCCCTTGTTGAGTATGGTTATAAGGACCATTATACAGTTGCAAGAAAAAGTATGTGAACCCCTTGGGATTACGTGGAGTTTTGCATGAATTGGGTATAAAATGTGCTCTGAATGTCATCTAAGTCACAACAATAGAACACAGTCTGCTGAACATAATACTACACAAACATTAGATGTTGCCATGGTTTAATTGCACATAACATGTAAACATTCACAGTGCAGGGAGGAAAAAGTATGTGAACCTTTGGACTTAATAACTGGTTGACCCTCCTTTGGCAGCAATAACCTCAACCAAACATTTCCTGTAGTTGCAGATCAGACCTGCACAACGATCTGGAGTAATTTTGGACCACTCTTCTTCACAAAACTGTTTCAGTGTAGCAATATTCTTGGGATGTCTGGTGTGAATTGCTCTCTTAAGGTCATGCCACAGCATTTCAATCGGGTTGAGGTCAGGACTCTGACTGGGCCACTCCAGAAGGCGTATTCTGTGCTGTTGCAGCCATTGTTTTGTTGAATTACTTGTATGCTTTGGATCATTGTCCTGTTGCATCACCCATCCTCTGCGGAGCTTCAGTTGGCGGACAGATGGTTGTACGTTTTCCTGCAAAATGTCTTGATAAACTCTGGAATTCATTTTCCTATCAATGACAACAATCCGTCCAGGCCCTGAGGCAGCAAAGCAGCCCCAAACCATGATGCTCCCTCCGCCATGTTTTACAGTGGGGATGAGGTTTTGATGTTGGTGTGCTGTGCCTTTTTTTCTCCACACATAGTGTTGTGTGTTCTTCCTAAACAACTCAATCTTGGTTTCATCTGTCCACAGTATATTTTTTGCCAGTAGTGCTGTGGAACATCAAGGTGCTCTTTTGCAAACTTCAAACATGCTGCAATATTCTTTTTGGACAGCAATGGCTTCCTCCGTGGTGTCCTCCCATGTACTCCATTCTTGTTTAATGTTTTCCTTATTGTAGATGTGTCAACAAAAATGTTAGCATGTGCCAGAGATTTCTGTAGGTCTTTAGCTGACACTCTGGGATTCTTCTTTACCTCATGCAGCATTCTGTGCTGTGCCCTTGCAGTCATTTTTACAGGACGATCACGCCTAGGGAGAGTAGCAACAGTGCTAAACTTTCTCCATTTGTAGACAGTCTGTCTTACCGTGGACACATGAACATCAAGGCTTTTGGAGATACTTTTGTAACCTTTTCCAGCTTCATGCAAGTCAACAATTCTTGATCGTAGGTCTTCTGAGAGCTCTTTTCTGCGAGGCATGGTTCACATCAGACAGTGCTTCTTAAAACCAGTAAACCCAAAACAGGTGTGTGTTTTTTAAGGGAAGGACAGCTGTCAGCAACACATCCAATATCATCACACTGATTGGAGTCAAGGTTGGCTCACTCCTGGCTCCAATTAGCTCTGGGAGAAGTCATTAAGCTAGGGCCTCACATACTTTTTCCTCCCTGCACTGTGAATGTTTACTTGTTATGTGCAATTAAACCATGGCAACATCTAATGTTTGTGTAGTATTATGTTCAGCAGACTCTGTTCTTCTATTGTTGTGACTTAGATGATGTTCAGAGCACATTTTATGCCCAATTCATGCAAAACTCCACGTAATCCCAAGGGGTTCACATACTTTCTTGCAACTGTAGTTCGATCCATTCTGATGACAGAGGTATATAATATACTCAGTAACACTACCACCTATTCCCCATTACTCAAAGATCCCCTTCCAGATTTTAAACGTTCATTAAAAACCATTAGCAAGAACAGCTATGAAAATAAAGTCATTAGTAAAAAAGAGAAAGCATTTTTATGTCCCACATCACCCAGGCTTCCAGGCCTATACATTCTACCTAAAATACATAAGGATCCGGTCAAACCCCCAGGACGACCGATCGTCAGCTGAATAGGGTCACTCTGTTCGAAGGTCAGGGAATATATTGATCATTTTTTTACAGCCATTGGTATCACAGACATCAGCATACTTGCGAGATACCAAACAGGTATTAATCGAAATTAAGGACATTTCTATAACTCCCACTACATTCCTGGTCATGGCAGATGTAGCATCGCTATATAGTAATATTGACCATACAGATGGAATGCAAGCACCAGATTTTTACCTTACTAGTAGTAGTTCCCTACCATCATCACAGAGAAACTTTATATTGGACCTATTACAATTCGCTTTGGACAGAAATTACTTTTGGTTCAACAAACAATATTATTTACAAACCAAAGGAGTAGCCATGGGAGCAAAGTTCGCCCCCAGCCTTGCCAACCTCTTTAAGGCACGCTGGGAGGAGGACTTGATCTACGCAAGAGAATGACCTGAACTAGTCCTATATAAAAGATATATAGACAATATTTTCCTCCTTTGGGACGGTGAGGAACAAGCGTTGATTAACTTTTTTTGGCACATTAAACAACCACGATCTTAATATTAACCTCACATATTCTTACAGTACACAAGAGATAAACTTTTTGGATTTAACCCTTATTAACCATAGTGGGATTGTCATCAAATCATATTTCAAAAACAGATCGCAATAGCTATATACCAGTAGATAGTTGCCACCACCCATCATGGTTGGCTAATATCCCTAAAGGGCAGTTTATGAGGATCAGGAGGAACTGTACTGATTTAAACACATACCATTCACAGGCCCTGATCCATAAACATAGATTTTTGGAAAAAGGTTATAACGAAACCACCTTGAATAGCACTTTGAATATGGAGGCTAATATGAATAGGGATGACATGCTTAAAAATAATGACAAGCATGGACAAACCCGAGTATGCCCCTTTGACACCACTTTTTCCGTACAACATAGGACTATCAATAAAATTATTAATAAAAACTGGGGTATCCTTAAAACAGACCCAGTTTTATCCCAAATTCTACCGGATAAGCCTGAAATTATATTTCGTAAGGCAACTGCCCTGCCGAATCAAATAGCACCTAATATGGTCGATCCGCCTGAAAGCATTTCACTATTTTCTGATATACAAGGTTTTCATCCATGCAACAAGTGTGTTATTTGTCAGTGCAATAACACCATAAAACCGAGAATTATATCCTTTACATCCCAAAATACAGGCAGATCTTACAATATTGACAAATTCATTTCATGCAATAGTCGCTATGTGGTATATGTGCTTGAATGTCCTTGCCACAAGCAATATATAGGATGCAAAACTAGAAGATTAAGAGACAGACTTCGCAAACATGTATATAACATCAAAAGGGGTTTTAAAGAACATTCAATCTAAGCATTATAAACTTTTCCATAACAAAGACCCCTCCACTCTTAAGTTTGTGAGAATACAGTTGCAAGAAAAAGTATGTGAACCCCTTGGGGTTACGTGAAGTTTTGCATGAATTGGACATAAAATGTGCTCCGAACGTCATCTAAGTCACAACAATAGAAGAACACAGTCTGCTGAACATAATACTACACAAACATTAGATGTTGCCATGGTTTAATTGCACATAACATGTAAACATTCACAGTGCAGGGAGGAAAAAGTATGTGAGGCCCTAGCTTAATGACTTCTCCCAGAGCTAATTGGAGCCAGGAGTGAGCCAACCTTGACTCCAATCAGTGTGATGATATTGGATGTGTTGCTGACAGCTGTCCTGCCCTTAAAAAACACACACCTGTTTTGGGTTTACTGGTTTCAAGAAGCACTGTGTGATGTGAACCATGCCTCGCAGAAAAGAGCTCTCAGAAGACCTACGATCAAGAATTGTTGACTTGCATGAAGCTGGAAAGGGTTACAAAAGTATCTCCAAAAACCTTGATGTTCATGTGTCCCTGGTAAGACAGACTGTCTACAAATGGAGAAAGTTTAGCACTGTTGCTACTCTCCCTAGGCGAGGTCGTCCTGTAAAAATGACTGCAAGAGCACAGCGCAGAATGCTGCATGAGGTAAAGAAGAATCCCAGAGTGTCAGCTAAAGACCTACAGAAATCTATGGCACATGCTAACATTTTTGTTGACACATCTACAATAAGGAAAACATTAAACAAGAATAGAGTACATGGGAGGACACCACGGAGGAAGCCATTGCTGTCCAAAAAGAATATTGCAACACGTTTGAAGTTTGCAAAAGAGCACCTTGATGTTCCACAGCACTACTGGCAAAATATACTGTGGACAGATGAAACCAAGATTAAGTTGTTTGGGAAGAACACACAACACTATGTGTGGAGAAAAAAAGGCACAGCACACCAACATCAAAACCTCATCCCCACTGTAAAACATGGCGGAGCGGAGGGAGCATTATGGTTTGGGGCTGCTTTGCTGCCTCAGGGCCTGGACGGATTGTTGTCATTGATGGGAAAATTAATTCCAGAGTTTATCAAGACATTTTGCAGGAAAACGTATGAACATCTGTCCGCCAACTGAAGCTCCGCAGAGGATGGGTGATGCAACAGGACAATGACCCAAAGCATACAAGTAATTCAACAAAACAATGGCTGCAACAGCACAGAGTACGCCTTCTGGAGTGGCCCAGTCAGAGTCCTGACCTCAACCCCATTGAAATGCTGTGGCATGACCTTAAGAGAGCGATTCACACCAAGAATATTGCTACACTGAAACAGTTTTGTGAAGAGGAGTGGTCCAAAATTACTCCAGATCGTTGTGCGGGTCTGATCTGCAACTACAGGAAACGTTTGGTTGAGGTTATTGCTGCCAAAGGAGGGTCAACCAGTTATTAAGTCCAAAGGTTCACATACTTTTTCCTCCCTGCACTGTGAATGTTTACATGTTATGTGCAATTAAACCATGGCAACATCTAATGTTTGTGTAGTATTATGTTCAGCAGACTGTGTTCTTCTATTGTTGTGACTTAGATGAAGTTCAGAGCACATTTTATGCCCAATTCATGCAAAACTCCACGTAATCCCAAGGGGTTCACATACTTTTTCTTGCAACTGTAGATATTGTAGCACCACAATGGAGGGGCACACACAAGAGAAGGACTGTCTCACAGTTCGAAACTAAATGGATTTTCGAAATAGGCACCTTATACCCTGCCGGACATAATATAGAGGTTGATGTTAATTGTTTTATCGACAATAGTTAAACCCATGTATATACCAATCCATATTTTGTTATTAATATTACTATTTTATTAACTTTATTTTTATGGTGATATACATCATATATAATTTTTATAGTGGTTTTACGATTTATTATAACGGGTATTTGGTCTCTTTATATGGATTTTCAGCCCTATCTGATTCTACAATTTTATTTGTTATTGATGTGTTTTTGAATGTTTTAGGATACATCTGACTTTCTTTTATTATGTTAATTCTTTTATACTGGTCATAATAAGTATTTTAGATTTTTCTCCATTCTATTTTACATTTATCGAATTTTTTGAGATATGAGGTTTTTAATTTTGAATTTTGTTATACTGATGTAGGTCTTGTGCTTATGTTTTTGCCATGGATTTATTTATTTTTATTTTTTGTGTTTAAATTTTTATTCAGATCTTATACATATATATTGGGTCATTTTTTGGCCCACCCTTTTTATATTGATCGTTTTCTAGATCCGATCCAGGCTTTATTAACTTAATTTATAATGAGATCTTTTAACCACTGTAATCTTTCAATTTTTACATCTCTTATATCTACCTAAATTATGTCATGAGGTTTTAATCCTCTAATTCCCCAGGCTATGCCACTTAAATATAGTCCTGTGGGTTTATAACATAATTGATCATGTGTAATTTTTAGCTGCTGTAATAGTGTGGCTATTACTCCAGTCTTTTCTCATTATTTCCCGGCTCTTAATTATAATTTTAAGTATAATTGATACTTTGTGGATCGTTTGTATTTCAGAGTATCCACCGATCTGCTATATATCCGTATCTTGGAAAATTTATGGCAAAATGGCACATGCGCGCGCGCACATTTCGCCCTCCATTAAGACGGTAGTGCACATGCGCCATCTTCCCTACATATTCAGATGGCGCTCGTCATGGCAGTATTGGCATACCCTCTGAAGACGTGTGTGGCACGAAACACGTAAGGAGGAGCCAATACGCCGTGATGTCATGCCGACGGAGCCTCGTGAAGGTCCGGCGGCCATCTTAGTGTTTGGTCAGTCCGAATTTACTCTGCATATTTGATCATATTACTTTTATCTATCTTTTTGGAATAAAAATTCTTTATAATACTACTATGGGCACTTTTTGTTTGGCTCCCTTGTGGAGCTACTGATTTCTAGAACCCACCATAAGAGCTTTTGGCCCATCCCAGTGTCCAGAGGAGGGAGTCCCTGTAACACAGGCTACAATACCCATCCATCCTTTAAAGGGGACCTCTGGCTGAGTGGATTACCATACAACCCAGGAGTTTCTGCTGTGCTACACGCTACCCAGAGGGAGGTTATCCTTATGCCCGGCATATCTTGCTTCCTTAAAGAGGACCTCTGAAAGTATATTTACATGCGCATTTCCAATGCGCATTTGGTGAGTGCGCAATTTTACTACACCTTCAAGCACAAGCAATAAAGCATCGCTACAGTTGGAATTATAAGCACGGATTGTCACCTTATGAACTTTCACTTATTTTATTTATTTGATGTTACTCATTCACCTGAGTTTTATATATCATTCTTAGTCATCTATACAGACGTTTTATTTGATATATCACCTTACTAATGTTATTTGATATATTACCTACTAATTTTTATCTGAGTTTTTACATCATATTTGGTCAGACATACAGACATTTGATTAGCGCTGCACTCTTGATTTATACAGTTTTTTAAGTTTTACTTGGTTACCTTTAGTGCAATAGCCGCTTTTATCAAGAGCGCTCACTGATGTTTATTTCCTAGATTGTAAGCTCGAAAGAGCAGGGCCCTCGAACCCCTCGTGTATCACATTGTATTGGTATTGTTCTGTCACATGTTCTGTCCCCCTTTGTAATGTACAGCGCTGAGCGAACTATTGGCGCTTTATAAATACTGTATAATAATAATAATAATTTCTTTTTCTTTGTTGTATTGTAATAATGCTGCTGTAGTTCCTATTTTTCCCCACAAGATGGCCTCGTCCCTCAGTGGTGAGGTCACTGAATTACCTTTTATGCTTTTTTCACCTTTTAATGAAACAATTTGCGCTAGTAAATAAATCATCAAAATATATCAGAAAAAAAAAAAAATTTAAAAAATGTCCCATAAATCATATAAAATCCCATAAAGTAACTCTTAATTGGTGTAATCAAGAAAAAAGTTTTTTATAAAAACAAAATCCACTGAAAAAAACTGTGTCAATCCACCACCAAATAAACTAAATAAACTCACCAGAGCTATATGCTGATAATATTATAAATCAGCATAAAGCGCTTTTTGCTCTGGGAGCGATGGTCAGCAGACTGATGAGACAATACTTGGCTTTTAGGCTCGATATCCAGGGAGCAATACTCTGCAATAGCCACGGTTTGGCTTGAAAATCGATATCCAGGGAGCAATACTCTGCAGTAGGATTTGCCACTAGATAGATCCACTTCTTATAGACACCACCATATCCATAGGGTATTAGACCAGCCACTCGGGAAAAGAATAAAAGCTCATGGTGCAGTACCTTTTAAAATCATCTCTTTTAATACACACACACATTGTACTTACAAAAAACGGTGTCCCAGCCGACACCAGCATCAACAGCATAACAGGTGAAACAAAAACAAACCCAGCCGCCTTGCACATGCACCGTACCGACCACTGGGAACATAATGACGTCACATCAATCAAGCCCAGCGCCCTACATGTTTCGTCGACATCCTCACGGAGCGGATAGATGTGAGACGTCTTATCCTCATTATATATGCACTGCACTTTTAACGGCCAGCTGTCGGCAATAAGGAATCGAGTGGCAAGCAAGATTCACTGATGACAGATCGCCGTACTTACCATAATAATCAAAGTATCACATTACAGACATCAGGGGGCAAAGAGAATATTAAAAAGGAAAAAATAAAAATATATACAGTCAGGTCCATAAATATTGGGACATCGACACAATTCTAACATTTTTGGCTCTATACACCACCACAATGGATTTGAAATGAAACAAACAAGATGTGCTTTAACTGCAGACTGTCAGCTTTAGTTTGAGGATATTTACATCCAAATCAGGTGAACGGTGTAGGAATTACAACAGTTTGCATATGTGCCTCCCACTTATTAAGGGACCAAAGGTAATGGGACAATTGGCTTATCAGCTGTTCCATGGCCAGGTGTGTGTTATTTCCTCATTATCCCAATTACAATGAGCAAATAAAAGGTCCAGAGTTCATTTCAAGTGTGCTATTTGCATTTGGAATCTGTTGCTGTCAACTCTCAAGATGAGATCCAAAGAGCTGTCACTATCAGTGAAGCAAGCCATCATTAGGCTGAAAAAACAAAACAAACCCATCAGAGAGATAGCAAAAACATTAGGCGTGGCTAAAACAACTGTTTGGAACATTCTTAAAAAGAAGGAACGCACCGGTGAGCTCAGCAACACCAAAAGACCCGGAAGACCACGGAAAACAACTGTGGTGGATGACCGAAGAATTCTTTCCCTGGTGAAGAAAACACCCTTCACAACAGTTGGCCAGATCAAGAACACTCTCCGGGAGGTAGGTGTATGTGTGTCAAAGTCAACAATCAAGAGAAGACTTCACCAGAGTGAATACAGAGGGTTCACCACAAGATGTAAACCATTGGTGAGCCTCAAAAACAGGAAGGCCAGATTATAGTTTGCCAAACGACATCTAAAAAAGCCTTCACAGTTCTGGAACAACATCCTATGGACAGATGAGACCAAGATCAACTTGTA
The DNA here is from genome assembly GCA_951230385.1 of Staurois parvus. Classification (NCBI taxonomy): domain Eukaryota; kingdom Metazoa; phylum Chordata; class Amphibia; order Anura; family Ranidae; genus Staurois; species Staurois parvus. The sequence continues at coordinate 34,933 of CATNWA010020578.1, read as the reverse complement.
CCAGAGTGATGGGAAGAGAAGAGTATGGAGAAGGAAAGGAACTGCTCATGATCCTAAGCATACCACCTCATCAGTGAATGGTGGTGGTAGTGTCATGGTGTGGGCATGTATGGCTGCCAATGGAACTGGTTCTCTTGTATTTATTGATGATGTGACTGCTGACAAAAGCAGCAGGATGAATTCTGAAGTGTTTCGGGCAATATTATCTGCTCATATTTAGCCAAATGCTTCACAACTCATTGGACGCCGCTTCACAGTGCAGATGGACAATGACCCAAAGCATACTGCAAAAGCAACCAAAGAGTTTTTTAAGGGAAAGAAGTGGAATGTTATGCAATGGCCAAGTCAATCACCTGACCTGAATCCGATTGAGCATGCATTTCACTTGCTGAAGACAAAACTGAAGGGAAAATGCCCCAAGAACAAGCAGGAACTGAAGACAGTTACAGTAGAGGCCTGGCAGAGCATCACCAGGGATGAAACCCAGCGTCTGGTGATTTCTATGCGTTCCAGACTTCAGGCTGTAATTGACTGCAAAGGATTTGCAACCAAGTATTAAAAAGTGAAAGTTTGATTTATGATTATTATTCTGTCCCATTACTTTTGGTCCCTTAACAAGTGGGAGGCACATATGCAAACTGTTGTAATTCCTACACCGTTCACCTGATTTGGATGTAAATACCCGCAAATTAAAGCTGACAGTCTGCAGTTAAAACACACATCTTGTTCGTTTCATTTCAAATCCATTGTGGTGGTGTATAGAGCCAAAATTGTTAGAATTGTGTCGATGTCCCAATATTTATGGACCTGACTGTATAATAGTACAAAAAAAACTATAATATAAAAAAAAAAAACCCTATAATTGGATACCAACCATAGGAACATATATAGAAAATCCGATCACCCGGATTTAAAGGGCCAGTCCCTATATAAGGAAGGACTCTAACTCCAAAAAAAATGTATATATATAAAAAACTTATCCAAAAAAATATATGTATCAAATTGATTCTTAACAGACCAAACAAAAGAAAAAGAAAAAAGACTCATGGCTAAATGATGTCTTAATATTAAACAATGTGTAAAACTAAAACAAAATAAAATCATGATATATAAAAAATTCCTGAGAAAACATTTGAGGTCAATATCAATATTTAGCCCATATGGATTCAAAGAACTGGATTTATGATTGTTAAGACATCATTTGGCCATGAGTCTTTTTTCTTTTTCTTTTGTTTGGTCCGTTAAGGATCAATTTGATACATATTTTTTTTGGATAAGTTTTTATATATATACATTTTTTGGGAGTTAGAGTCCTTCTTTATATAGGGACTGGCCCTTTAAATCCAGGTGATCGGATTTTCTATATATGTTCCTATGATTGGTGTCTAATTATAGGTTTTTTTCTTTTTTATAGTATAGTTTTTTTTTTTGTACTATTATTTATATTTTCTTTTTAATATTCTCTTTGCCCTCTGATGTCTGTAATGTGATACTTTGATTATTGTTGTAAGTACGGCGATCTGTCATCAGTGAATCTTGCTTGCCACTCAAATCCTTATTGATGACAGCTGGCCGTTTTAAAGTGCAGTGCATATATAATGAGGATAAGACGTCTCAAATCTATCCACTCCGTGAGGACGTCGATGACGAAATGCATAGGGCGGAGCTTGATTGATGTGACGTCATTATGTTCCCAGTGGTCGGTACGGCGCATGTCCAAGGCGGCTGGGTTTGTTTTTGTTTCACCTGTTATGCTGTTGATGCTGGTGTCGGCTGGGACACTGTTTTTTGTAAGTGCAATGTGTGTGTATTAAAAGAGATGATTTTAAACGGTACTATACCATGAGCTTTTATTCTTTTCCCGAGTGGCTGGTCTAATATCCTATGGATATGGTGGTGTCTATAAGAAGTGGATCTATCTAGTGACACATCCTACTGCAGAGTATTGCTCCCTGGATATCGATTTTCAAGCCAAACAGTGGCTATTGCAGAGTATTGCTCCCTGGATATCGAGCCTAAAAGCCAAGTATTGTCTCATCAGTCTGCTGACCATCACTCCCAGAGCAAAAAGCGCTTTATGCTGATTTATAATATTATCAGCATATAGCTCTGGTGAGTTTAGTTTATTTGGTGGTGGATTGACAGTTTTTTTCGGGGGATTTTGTTTTTATAAAAAACTTTTTTCTTGATTACACCAATTAAGAGTTACTTTATGGAACTTTATATGATTTATGGGACATTTTTCACATTTTTCTTTTCTGATATATTTTGGTGATTTATTTACTAGCGCAAATTGTTTGTTTCATTGTTTGTACACCTTATGGTTATAGGGCTGATTTTTGCAGCTGGTAGAGTATAGAAGTAATATTTTTATTTTATTTTCTTTTTGGGACAGGTTTAGTGAGAGTCATATTTTTTCTGTGGCACCATTTATATCTACTTACAATTTTTCACCTTTTAGAAATAGATATTTTGGTTTCATAAAATATTTTAGCAATATAGATTATCATTTTAAAATGTTTGTCCTTATGTGCAATTTATAATTTGGGTGGGCCCTATTGTCCGTTTTTTCTCCCCTTCCTGTTTTTGGTATTATTACTGACAATGTGGTGAATGACTGGGCTCTTTAACCACTTGCCTACCAGGCACTTATACCCCCTTATTTACAAGGCCAATTTTCAGCTTTCAGCGCTGCCGCACTTTGATTGACAATTGCGCGGTCATGCAACATTGTACCCATATGAAATTTTGATCATTTTTTTCTCACAAATAGAGCTTTCTTTTGGTGGTATTTAATTGCCACTGGGCACTTTACTTTTTGCGCTATAAATAAAAAAAGTGCAAAAAATTTTGAAAAAAAAAAAAAGTTTCTTTGTTTCTATTATAAAATTTTTCAAACAGGTAATTTTTCTCCTTCACTGATGTGCGTTGATGAGGCAGCACTGATGGGCACTGATAGACGGCACTGATGGGCACTGATAGGCAGCACTAAAGGGCACTGATAGGCAGTACTAATGAGGTGGCACGGATAGGCGGCACTGATAGGCAGCACTAATGAGGTGTCACGGATAGGCGGCACTGATAGGTGACACTGATGATGGGTACTGATAGACGGCACTGACTGGCATCACTGCTGGGCACTGACTGGCGGCACTGACTGGCACAACCACTGGGCACTGACTGGTGGCACTGACTGGCAGCACTGCTGGGCTGCACTGGTGGGTGGCACTGGTGGGTGGGCACAGGTGGGTGGCACTGGTGGGCACAGGTGGGTGGCACTGCTGGGCACAGGTAGGTGGCACTTCTGGGCACAGGTGTGTGACACTGCAGAGTGGCACAGGTGGGTGCACTGCTGGGCACAGGTGGGTGATCTGCTAGGCACAGGTGGGCGGAGCTAGTGGGCGCACTGCTGGGCACAGGTGGGCGGAACTTGTGGGTGGCACTGCTGGGCACCGATCGTCAGGGCACTGATCATCAGTGCCCTGATGATCGGTGCCGATCCTCGCTCTGACAACTGCCAGTTCTCGGCAGTACTTTCCTCACGATCTGACAGCATGAGGAAAGTGCAGCCGAGAACCGGCACTTGCATTTCCCTGTGATCAGCGTGTCATTGGACACCGCTGATCATGTGGTAAAAGGACGCTGTGATTGGCCTTTTACCACATCACGTGATCAGCTGCAGGAGAGCGCGTTCTGGGAGGACGTCATATGACGTCCACCCAGAACTGGCCGACCGCAGAGCAGCCGTCATTGGGCTATCTGCGGTCGGCAACTAGTTAATGTAGTCCATTTCCTGTTGTATGCTCTCCAGGAGATTTTTCTGCCTCCTGGAATGCATGTTGATTAGTTGGAGGGTCCCTCCATTACTATTTATAGACATTGCTCACGTCCGATTAGCCACACCCCTTGACGACATCAATTGGATGACGACACGCGTCGGGTGGATCTTTGGCATGTGACATCATCACGTTTTTTGGAGGGACGGTGGCCATTTTCCTGGTTGGAAACTGGATTCAAATGCTGGTAACCATCCAAAACAATGTCCGAGTAACTTGTAATTAAACCGGATGATTTTATTACTTAATTACTACACTATGAGTGGCCTTTTTCTTTTATTCTATATCTAAATATTGGATGGGAGTCTTCTTTTAGGACTGATTTCAAATCTTTAAAAGGGAAGATTGATATCCACCTGGATGAAGATTGCTGGTTCCATGATCTACATTTTCATCTCCCATTTGAGTTGCCTATATTGACCGGTGTGTTTTGGTCAGAATTTCTGGTAACAGGCTGAACCATTTGGGTGTCCTGGTGATGGTGGATCTTGGGAATATTTTTGGGACTTTTTTTAACTGAAACTTTTTTTTGATTTATTGGACTTTATGTTTTTTGATTAGCGCTGCAATTTTATTTGTTTAACATTGTTTATTGCCTGATGTGCAAGCTGTTTTTCTGTTACTTTTTTAGATTAATTTATTTACCTGAGCACAGGTTATTTGTATTTGATTTTATTGGGAATTTTTTGGCTTCTTGTACTTGCTGCTGGGTTTTCTGTCATTATGTACATTTTTGAATATAGATCCTCACATACTCTGGATGTGGGCAGTATTTTTTTTAATGTGGCTGCACCTAATGGAGATATAGGGGGATATTCATGAGGTTAAGGAGAGAATATATCCATATTGTTTCCAATTTTGATATTTCACGCCTAACGTGACTGCCTCTCCAATTGACGACAAATTTGTCAATAGCCAAGCAGAATGTCCCTTTCGGATTTTTGTTGCGATGTAATGCATAATGTTTTGAAAGGCTATGATTTGGAAATCCCCTGCGAATATTCCTAATATGTTCGTCTAATCGTGTGCGTGACATGCATACTGTCCTACCCACATATTGTAACCCGCAAGGGCACCGTATAAGATATACCACTTTTTTTGTGGAACGCGATAAATTGACCTATGTCATAAGACCTAGAGGTACAGGTTGACTCAAATCTGTGATCCTTCTAGACCTATTGACATTAAGGTCAAATGCCCCACATTTTCTACAGGGATAATACCCCTGCATGTTCTGGAAAAATAAAGCTTTTCTATGTTATTTTTTTAGATTAATTTATTTACCTGAGCGCAGGTTATTTGTGTTTGAATTTATTGGGAATTTTCTGGCTTCTTGTACTTGCTGCTGGGTTTTCTGTCATTATGGACATTTTTGAATATAGATCCTCACATACTCTGGATGTGGGCAGTATTTTTGATAATGTGGCTGCACCTAATGGAGATATAGGGGGATATTCATGAGGTTAAAGAGAGAATATATCCATATTGTTTCCAATTTTGATATTTCACACCTAACGTGACTGCCTCTCCAATTGACGACAAATTTGTCAATAGCCAAGCAGAATGTCCCTTTTGGATTTTTGTTGCGATGTAATGCATAATGTTTTGAAAGGCTATGATTTGGAAATCCCCTGCGAATATTCCTAATATGTTCGTCTAATGGTGTGCGCGACATGCATACTGTCCTACCCACATATTGTAACCCGCAAGGGCACCGTATAAGATATACCACTTTTTTTGTGGAACGCAATAAATTGACCTATGTCATAAGACCTAGAGGTACAGGTTGACTCAAATCTGTGATCCTTCTAGACCTATTGACATTAAGGTCAAATGCCCCACATTTTCTACAGGGATAATACCCCTGCATGTTCTGGAAAAATAAAGCTTTTCTATGTTATTTTTTTAGATTAATTTATTTACCTGAGCGCAGGTTATTTGTGTTTGAATTTATTGGGAATTTTCTGGCTTCTTGTACTTGCTGCTGGGTTTTCTGTCATTATGGACATTTCTGAAAATAGATCCTCACATACTCTAGATGTGGGCAGTATTTTTGATAATGTGGCTGCACCTAATGGAGATATAGGGGGCATATTCATGAGGTTAAAGAACTTATTTACCACTGAACTACATACTAAATTAGGATATAGCCTTCTTAGAGAAGTACTTATCTGAAAATATGGTTCCTTGAAGTTTGAGGTGGGAGGTAGTTCCTCAATATGAGGATACTGACGCTTTCAGTATTTTAACAAAGTAGGTTTAGACTTTATTGCTTTTTTGGTCAGGAAAAAGAAAGTTAAACTTCTCAGATTGGATGAAGAGATTAATGGTTTGAAACTTAAGTTAGACCCTTATAAAAATACAGAGGATTATAATAAGAGGTCTGAGAACCTAAAGAAGTACTTGGAAAAAAGAGGAAACTGATCAAAAGATCAAAAAGCGTAAGAAATTTCTGAGAGATCTTGAGCACTATAAATCCAATAAGGTGTTCAAATGGCAGAGTAATGATCTTAATAAATCTGTTTTGAACGCGGTACCTGGTCCCATTGGAAATACATTCTCCCCTCAGGACCAAGTTATTGGTACCCCTAAAACCCATCCGAGGCAGTATGACTAAAAAGGAATAAACCGGTCTAATGCCCTAAATCAAAGATATAGGAACGGTATTCACCCACGGGGCATCAAAAGGGGTAGGGGGTTAATAATGGTGTTTCAAGAGGTTCTATTATACCCACCTTTAATAAATTTGAACCTTTGAACCAGTATCAGGCTGATTATTATGAGGATTCAGAGAGATATATTACTCAACATCCCCCCTTTTAGGGGCCAATGGTATGCTCTTAATAATAATTCCTATAATCAGGATCCCCAGGGTATCCCTTATGTGGGACAGGGTAACGGGAGTAATCCTGGAAATCCTAACAATAATTTTTTTTCCCCCGGAGAGGCATGGGAATAAAAAGACCAAGCGAAAAAGGGGTGTCAGAGGGGGGAGGCGTATCAGACCAAAAAAGAAGGAGGGTCTAACGGATTTGGGAATTTTTAATTTAAGTGAAACAAGTTTATCTACAAATGAGGTACATGTACTAAATCATGGATTAAAATTTGCCCCCATCCCGTACAATTAGTAAATTTCAAACCTATATGGATATTCATAAATACATTAGGAAACTAAACATTAAAAGATATTTTGCTTCTAATCCCTCTAAAGTGTTGGGTGCTGGTACGGATATTTATAGATGCTCATCCCTTTCTAACGCTTCCCTCTTTAATCCCCCAGGTAACACAGCAGCCTCTATCCCAGTCTTTAGGGATTTAGTATTTAGAGATCTGGAAAATCTCAAGGTTAAAAAAACTTTTCAGGACCTTAAATTTAACCTCCCTGGCGGTATGATTATTTCAGATTTTTGGTGCTGAAAGCGGTACCATTATTTTTGCATGGAAATATGTAGTTTTTTTATTGTAGCTGTAATTTTTAGGAATAACTCACTGAAATCTGTCCGAACAAGAGTCTATTAAACATCCCGGGTATGATAAAATTTGAAACACGAAATCATAAATTATAATTTAATAAATAATCATAAAAAATAATAATATAATAATAATACATTTAATTCAATAATATAATCAAACCGAAAACACTGAAATTTGAAATAGAGCGCCAAGTTCGTACATTGCTGAGCAAAGTCGCAAAATCGTTTTCAGTGTCTGATGACGAATTTCCCCCACGAATCATTATCACTCAATTCTGCAAGTGGTTCTGATTTACTATCGCTGTTCTCTAGCCGGTCTAAAACCGCTTTTGACCTAAAGGGACATTTTTTGGACGCCATGGATTTTTCTAAGTTTCCAGGCAGAAAGACAAAATGTAGGCAGGGCACAGGACAAAGCACTAGGGACAATATGTATGTGAAATGGGTTGAAACAGCAATGTTTTACTGTGAAAAATGTGTTTTTGAAAAAAAATGACATTTTTTAAAAATTTTCAAATTTCCCGCCGCCGCCCGTACGTCCCGACGTCACGGGGACCGGAACACAGAAGCCGGATGCCGGCATCAGCCGGAGGAGATGGCCGGGGACGCTTCAGGGGACACATCGTGGGAGCGAAGGACAAGGTAAGTGCTGCAGGGACTCCCTATGCAGCGCCGCAGGGTAAGCCCGAGTGTAGCTCGGGGTTACCGCTTTTGGTACTAAAACTCTACCCCGAGCTACACTCGGGAATACCGCCAGGGAGGTTAAGAGAGGTATGGAGGCATTAAAATCGCGTAAGGACATAGTGATCCGTCTGGCTGATAAAGGGGGGGGGGGATTGTTGTCCTGGCCTGTGATGCTTATTATCCGAAGTTAGAGCGGTTACTGGATGATAGTGACACCTATGCCCCTCTAGGTGTAAATCCACAATAAAGTTTAAGAAGGAATTACAATCTATTATAGATTATGGGTACACCCAGAAGATTATTAACAAAAAAGAACAATAATTTTTAATCCCAGTGGCTCCTCGCGTTCCGGTAATATACTATTTAACTAAAATTCACAAAGATTTGTCCAACTCTCCTGGTAGACTTATTATTAGATTCGATCACCTCGAGGGTTGGTAAATATATTGATATGTTTTTTGCAACCTTTGGTTTGTAATACCCCTTCTTTTTTTAAAGATACCACACGTTATTATTATTTTGGATATTATAAAGTGGAAGGACACTTATATTCTGGCCACAGTGGATGTAGCATCTCTATACACAATCATCTCACATTCACATGGAAGAGAGGCTGTGGATTGCTTCCTCCAAAGGGATGATACTTTAAAACCCTTGCAAAGAGAATTTGTTCTTTCCTTGTTAGATTTTGCTATGTGATATAATTTCTTTTGGTTTAGGGGTTAATATTTTTTACAGCAAAGAGGCGTGGCCATATGTGGAAAATTTTGTGCCAAGTAAGGCCAAATGGGAGGAGGATGTCGTCTATCATGACCGCAGACCGGAGTTGATTCTCTGGAGACAAAACATAGACGACATCCTCCTCCTATGGGAAGGGAGTGTCGATTCCCTTGTTAAATATATACAATTTTTGAATTCCAACTATAGGGGCATTAGTTTACAACATGAAGCCAGTAGTGATGAGATCCATTTTTTGGATCTTAATATTAAAGTTCTGAATAATAGGTTGGCGACCTCTACATACTTTAAAGAAACGGACCGTAATGGATTTATTGGCATTACATGTTATCATTATCCCATGTGGTTGAGGTCGATTCTTAAGAGTCAATTTTATTGCCTTAAGAGAAATTGCACACATGATGATGACTTTTTACGTGAGGCTAGTACCATAAGAGCATGTTTTTTGGATAGGGGTTACTCTCCTGAAACTTTGGAAGAGTCCTTTTCCAAAGTAGTAGCTATTCCTAGGGTGGAAATGTTAAAGAATAAAGAATCAAGGGTGGTTAGTTCCTCTTTTGATTGTGCTTTTTTTACTCAGTATTCAACTCAACATTATGCAGTTAAAAATATTTTAGATAGACATTGGGGAATACTTAAAAATGGCCGCATTTTAGGTCCTTTGTTACCTGAACATCCAGCGGTTATTTTTAGAGGTGTTTCACCACTAAGATTAAGTATAGCTACCAATGTTTTAGATCCTCCAGTTAAACCTTTATTTTTCAGAACATGCAGGGGTATTATCCCTGTAGAAAATGTGGGGCATGTGACCTTAATGTCAATAGGTCTAGAAGGATCACTAGACTTGAGTCAACCTGTACCTCTAGGTCTTATGTCCCATTTGGTCTTAATATTGAGTGGGATGTAATCGCATTTATCAATATTAGTTTATTTATGTCATTGTTATTAGTGTTTTTGGTTAAAAAAATTTTTTGTATGGTTTTTGGTGGATTTTATATTTTTAAAATTTTTTTCTAATGTTGATGTATTTATATTAATTTGATTAATGAATTTTATTTCATATTTTTATATTTGTATTTTTTTATTTATATATTTTTTTGTTGTATTGTAAATTAAACAGGGTGATTTTATTACTTAATTACTACACTATGAGTGGTCCTTTTCTTTTATACTATATCTAAATATTGGATGGGAGTCTTCTTTTAGGACCAATTTCAGTCTTTAAAGGGGAAGATTGCTGGTTCCATGATCTACATTTTCATCTCCCATTTGAGTTTCCTATATTGACCGGTGTGTTTCGGTCAGAATTTCTGGTAAGAGGCTGAACCATTCTGGTTTTCTGGTGATGGAGGATCGTGGGAATATTTTTGGGCCTTTTTTTAACTGAAACTTTTTTTGATTTATTGGACTTTATGTTTTTTGAATAGCGCTGCAATTTTATTTATTTAACATTATGTTTATTGCCTGATGTGCCAGCTGCTTTTCTATTTTACTATTTTAGATTAGTTTATTTACCTGAGTGCAGGTTATTTGTATTTGGAGATTTAATTAAGTTACATTTATCTAATCCACACGTGTTCATTACTACGCCCCTTTCATTACAAACCGCCTCTCTCTCCCCTTCTTCCATTTCTAGAGCCTACGAAATTTACCCTCAAGATTTGGTCAACTTGTGTGAAATCGCAGCAATTACTGTCCATGTGTTATCCACTGTTGAACATTATGTATAATCCAGAGCTCCCAGATAGTCTGTCCTACTCCCAGATGAACCCTTGGGTATTTATTGGACTATTCCAACTCTGCCATCTGGTTAATCCTGTTTCGTACAGAATTCGATCATTTGAGGAGATTAGGGCGTAGAAATCCACAATACCTGTGTCGACCAGGTTCGCTTACTTGTAGTTTTGTCACTTCTTCCGCTTCCTGAATTCCTCTATATAAACTGCTTCTCAATAAGGAATCTATGGTTGAGAGGCCCCACCGTTATATGAGGAGATGGGAGGATGAACCCCAATGTTCAATTTCTTTGAAGTGTTGGCAGGTGATATGGGATTCGGCTGCCAAGACCTCTCGCTGTGTTGTATACAAAGAAAACTTATATAAAGTGTTGATGCATTAGTATAAGACTCCTGTAGTGCTCCATGCAATTAACCCAAATATGTCTGATAAGTGCTGGACATGCATGGGAGGAGTAGGTACACTGGTGCACATTTTTTGGTTTTGTCCACAGATTGCAGGTTATCGGGTCATGGTTAAAACGGTATTGGAACAAGTACTTAATGTTATTCAATATAATGATGCAGAGCTATATAAAAATCTACTGAGTGGATGTGACCATCCTATACCTGTGAATAAAAAAACAGCATATATGACAGTATAGTAGATACCTGTAAATAAAAAAAAACGGCATATATAGCAGTAACAATGTAGTAGATCCTATTAAGGTGTTATATCTGGCCGGATCTGTATGGTGATATACAGGTGGCTAACGGTGCAAGTAAGAGGTTCAATTGAACCTAAACAGGTGATATTAATTCTCCCCCGTCAGGGGATCAACTCAAACAGAGTATACGTAATAATTCAAACACAGTTAATCCCTATGCAGGCATATATACTACCACATAAGGGTGATAAGTGCAATGACCCGTATCTGTTATCAAACCACAATAGGATAACAATGTCCATAACAAGCCGACATAGTGCTACATGGCAAAGATACCAGACTTTCCAAGCGTGCTCCTGTGCTGGTGCAAGTGGTGAAATGAGAATCCTACATGGCAGGCATGCACGCTCACCTTCCCGCTGCCTTTCGGATCACCCTGCATCCTGCACGCAATCTCCGGGTAGGATAGGTTCCACAGCCCCTACTGGTCTCTCCTTCACTCTCAGTTACTTCTCCATACACAGGTGTCAGTGTATATGCCCATATATGCACATCATGTGGAATCATACAAAACAGAAAGACTCCATAGTGTAACACTGTAAATTTATTACTAAATAGGATAAAAACGCCAAGTGCCAACTCACAACTCAGGATCCTGAGGAAGCCACGAGGCGGCGTGGTGATGCACTTCCGGTGAGCGTCATCTTAGTACACCAGAGTGCATCCAGTTCACCCATGTACAGTGGTGTGAAAAGCCTGTCTATATCTGAATTAATGTGAGTTGGCACTTGGCGTTTTTACCCTATTTAGTAATAAATTTACAGTGTTACACTATGGAGTCTGTTTTGTATGATTCCACATGATGTGCATATATGGGTAAATACACTGACACCTGTGTATGGAGGAGTAACAGAGTGAAGGAGAGACCAGTAGGGGCTGTGGAACCTATCCTACCTGGAGATTACGTGCAGGATCCAGGGTGATCCGAAAGGCGTCTTGGCCCCTGTGGGTCGCAGCGGGAAGGTGAGCGTGCATGCCTGCCATGTAGGATTCTCATTTCACCACTTGCACCAGCACAGGAGCACGCTTGGAAAGTCATGGTTAATTATCTTTGCCATGTAGCACTATGTCAGCTTGTTATGGACATTGTTATCCTATTGTGGTTTGATAACTGATACGGGTCATTGCACTTATCACCCTTATGTGGTAGTATATATCCCTCCAAAGGGATTCACTGTGTTTCAATTATTACGTATACTCTGTTTGAGTTGATCCCCTGATGGGGGAGAATTAATATCACCTGTGTAGGTTCAATTGAACCTCTTACTTGCACCGTTAACCACTTGTATATTACTATACAGATCCGGCCAGATCTAACACCTTAATAGGATCTACTACATTGTTACTGTTATATATGCTGTTTTTTAATCACAGGTATAGGGTGGTCACATCCACTCAGTAGATTTTTATAGAGCGCTGCATCATTATATTGAATAGTTGTATATATCCATCTTAAGGGGAGGATTGGATGCTAGCTGCTCTAACATAGGCCTTTGTATTTCTAGCAGCTTAGGAGGACTCATACATATAAAGTACTTAATGTTGTTGTCAGGGATGCGGGTGTGACCAGAGGTGTGTGTACAGACACAGGGAAACGCAGGCTTCAGATATGGTATAAATAAGACAATTTATTAAGACTAACAATACAAATATAAACGCAGTGCACCAAACCCCAAGCTAACACAAATACATACAACAAGGTGAAACAAACCCAAACTGATATAGATACACAGGTACATACACATATAGAGCACAACGTAGTCAGGCAGGCCGGGTCGATAACCACCGGGCAGGTAGGTACAGGAGGAGCAGGTGGAGAGTAGTCAGGTCATGAGCCGGGCACAGCAACTAACGGACAGGTAGGTACAGGGGGTCAGGCAGAGAATGGTCAGGGTCACAAGCCAGGGATCAAACAGGAGAAGTCAGCAGAGGTCAGGATCAGGCAGGGTCGGCAACAAGTCAGGCAGAAACAGAAACAGGAACAGGAATGCAGGTTACAAGATACAGGGGCCCATGGAAAAACACACACCAAGGCCCAGACTGCAGGTCTGGCCATCCCTTAAATACACCTGCAATCAGCCCCAGGTGATCGCTAATTGCCGAAGTGAACCTCTGGTTGTTGAGAGCACCCGCTGGCCAGCCCTGGTACTGCAGCCCACAAGGCAGGTGAGTCCCACCACTATTGGCAAATCCATTCCTGACAGTTGTCCTGCACCTAGACCCATTACATTACCTTTTCAGCTTACCCTTTAGGGGTATCCCCAAACAATCTAAAAGATTGTTAGTACATATTCTGACAGCCGCCAGAAGGGTGATACCAATATTTTGGAAATCAGATGTCCCCACACAAAATCATCTTTTAAGAGCGATCTCTGAAATTAGGAAAATTGAACACCTTACAGCTCTAGTGGGTGAACATTCAGGTAATTTCCACTCTATTTGGGGGCCATGGGATCACTCCCCCTTTGGTAAGCCTCCTTCCTGCCCCCTTCCCCCCCTCCTCCCTCCATGCTGCCAAACAGGCCTACTTCTTGACCCTCATCAAGGCCCTCTCCTCCAATCCTCGCCGACTCTTCTCTGCCTTCAACTCTCTACTCTCTCCACCCCCCCCTCCACCCAGCACATCACTCACTGCCCTTGAAATTGCCAATCACTTCAAAAACAAGATTGACACAATTCGCAAGGACATTGCCGCAACTCACACACCCTCTCAACCCGTCCCCTCTCACACAGCTACCCCCATATCCCCCCTCCCCCTCGACATAACCCACAGGGACTTCGTCGCTGCTCAAACTCTCTCCAACCCCCTTCACCCTCACTCAGCTACCCCCTCATCACCCCTCTCCCCATGGCCCCACCACTGCTCTGACCTCCTCTTCCACCCCACCCTACATTCCTCATACTGAAGCTCCCCCCACACTCCGCACCTTTGACCTTACTACCATCGAGGAAGTCTCCAAGATCCTCTCTGATGCCCGCCTCACCACCTGCCCCCTCGACCCTATCCCCTCACAACTCCTACGACCTTCCTCCTCCTCCATCCTACGCTCCCTCACCCACATCTTCAATCTCTCCCTCTCCTCAGGCACTTTCCCCTCCCCTCTGAAACATGCACACATCACCCCCATACTTAAAAAGCCCTCCCTGGACCCCAATGACCCGAACAACCTCAGACCCATCTCCCTGCTCCCATTTACATCTAAACTCCTCGAGCGCCTAGTCTACACCCGCCTATGCTCTCACCTCAACGACAACAACCTCCTCGATCCCCTACAGTCCGGCTTCCGTCCCCTACACTCCACCGAAACCGCCTTACTCAAACTCTCCAACGACCTGCTAACCGCCAAAGCTAATGGCCACTATTCAGTGCTCCTACTCCTTGACCTCTCTGCGGCCTTCGACACAGTCGACCACCCCCCTCCTCCTCAAAAAACTACACTCCCTTGGCCTCAGAGACTCTGCTCTCTCCTGGCTCTCATCCTACCTGTCACAACGCTCCTTCAGCGTTACCTATAATGCTACCACCTCCCCCTCACTCCCCCTCTCTGTTGGGGTCCCTCAAGGCTCTGTCCTTGGGCCCTTCTCTTCTCCATCTATACCTCCTCCCTTGGCCAACTCATACACTCTCACAGCTTCAACTACCACCTCTATGCCGACGACACACAAATCTATCTCTCAACCCCCCACCTCACCCCCTTGGTCTCAGCCCGAATCACACACCTACTGAGCGACATATCAGACTGGATGTCGCTCCACTTCCTTAAATTGAACCTCTCCAAAAACCGAGTTTCTTGTCTTCCCCCCAGCCCGGGACACCACCCCCCATTGATTTCTCCGTCACATCCAACAACGCTACCATCAAACCCGCCCTGCAGGCCAGAGTACTGGGTGTCATTCTGGACTCCAACCTATCTTTCCAGCCCCAAGTCCAATCTTTAACAAACTCGTGCAGACTCCACCTCCGCAACATCGCCAAAATCCGCACGTTCCTAATCCCAGAAACCACTAAACAGCTCATCCACTCTCTCATCATATCACGACTCGACTACTGCAACTCCCTCCTCACTGGCCTGCCTCGCCGCTGGCTATCCCCGCTTCAGTCCATCCTGAATACGGCTGCCAGACTCATTCACCTTTCTAACCGCTCTGTCTCCGCCACCCCCCTCTGCCAATCCCTCCACTGGCTTCCGATTGCGCAACGGATCAAATTCAAAATCCTAACGCTGACGTACAAAGCTGTCCACCATACTGCCCCGAACTACATCACTGACCTAATATCCAAGTACCGCCCAGCACGCACACTCCGCTCCTCACAAGACCTCCTTCTCTCTAGTTCCCTGGTCTCCTCCTCCCATGCCGGCCTCCAGGACTTCTCCAGGGTGTCACCCATCCTCTGGAACTCCCTGCCCCAACCCATCAGATTATCACCTACTCTTCTCTCCTTTAGGCGCACCCTGAAAACCCATCTCTTCAGGGAAGCCTACCCCACCCCCTGCTAACTTGCCGACCTCCTCCACTCTTCCTACCACCCCATCCCCCACAGCTATCTCCTCCTGTGCCACCACCCCCTCCCTCCTAGATTGTAAGCTCGAAAGAGCAGGGCCCTCGAACCCCTCGTGTATCACATTGTATTGGTATTGTTCTGTCACATGTTCTGTCCCCCTTTGTAATGTACAGCGCTGAGCGAACTATTGGCGCTTTATAAATACTGTATAATAATAATAATAATAATAATATAGTCCAGACACTTTTTCAAGCAATATGCCTTTGACAAATAATGTAGTCCAATGATGTGCAGGTTTATGTTGATTCTTGTTTTCAAATTGTGCAGATTAACATGCTGTTCACTTATGTTCATACCTTTTCTGATTTTGTTTTCTTCTATGCTAATGATAGATTCCTTTCATTGCAACGTTTACACATAAAGTGTTACTGTTGTAACTGTGTTCTGTTTAAAAATTTGGGGCATTGGCCCTTAATAAAAATTTACAATTTCAAAAAATATCACCAAAAGAGAGCTCTATCGGTCTACAGAAAATTATAAAAATGTCATATGAGTACAGTGTTGCATGACGCGCAATAGTCATTCAAAGTGCGACAGTGCTGAAAGCTGAAAACTGGCCTAGGCAGGAAGGGGGTGAAAGTGCCCGGTAGACAAGCGGTTAAAAAATTTGATCCCATTTAGTATCATGTAGTATGGAACAGGAGGCTCTTTTGAAATCTAGTGTTCCTATCCTACCTCCGTGTCTCCCTTTCCTATAACGTATTTTTCACGCAATGAGACGCACCTGACCATAAGACGCACTTAGGTTTTAGAGGAGGAAAACAAGAAAAATATATTCTGAACCAATGGACTGCAGACATTGTACAGGAAATGACCAGAGACTGCAGATGTATTACAGGAGATGACCAGAGACTGCAGACAAAGTACAGGAGATGACCAGAGACTGCAGACAAAGTACAGGAGATGACCAGAGACTGCAGACATACTACAGGAGATGACTAGATACTGCAGACATAGTACAGGAGATGACCAGAGACTGCAGACATAGTACAGGAGATGACCAGAGACCTTTCAGCAATGCAGATATATAGTTGGGTCCATATATATTTGGACACAGGCACAATTTTAGTTTTTTCAGGTATTTACCAAAACATATTCAAGCTATAGTTATTTAATGGATATGGGCTGAAAATGCACACTCTCATGTTTAATTTGAGGGTATGTACATCCAAATTGGAAGGGTTTAGGAATTACAGCTCTTAAGAGTAGAATATATATGGACCTAACTGTATAAAGTTTGGTATAGCAGTCCGCATGCAGTCTATGGGGGGGGAGGACATACCTTGCCAGCCGGGCTCAGCATCCTCTCTGAGGGTGAGGCTCACAACAATGTCTTCAGCGTACCCTGTCAGCTCTGCAGTGCAGTAATCGGGTCCAATCTAAGGGTGGACCGGGCTTAAAGTGGAGTTTCACCCAAAAGGGGAAGTTCCGCTTTAATGCTTTGACCCCCACTCCTCATTAAGGATTGGCACCTTTGGGGAGTGGGTACTTGAATTTAACAGGTATCACCTCCATCTTCCTAGGCGATCGGAAGGGGAAGTTGTCCTCCCTCACTTCCTCCCCATAGTGCAGAAGACTATGGGGCCATTCACAAAGCGCAGCGCTTCTCGGTTTAAGGGGCAGCTGCTTTGGGCCCTACCTGACTTTGCTGCACTGCTGACTCAAACTCCTCCTCTCTTCTGCCACAGAAGAGCCGAGCAGCCGGCCTGGTATTCTAACACAGCGGCGGGGGGGGGTAGTCCTAGTCAATATTCGCTCCATAAGATGCACAGGCATTTCACCCCATTTTTTTTTGGGGGGGGGGGGGGGAATGCATCTTATGGAGTGATAAATACGGTAATTTATGGGAAATGTAATTACTCTGTGATTGCTGTTTCCTTAATTATCCCTTACGTCCATCTCTGCAATCAGCTTCTGTTGTTTGAAATTAGGTTCAGAAGAGCATTATTTCTAGTTGGGGCTTCCATCATTTGATTCATGAAATTGTCCTGCAATACATAAGACATGCCGAGCCTTAGTTGAGTGTGCAGTTCCATCTGCCCAATCAGTATCAGGATAGTTGAAGTCCCCCTTGATTATAGCCTGCCTACCTACTTCTAACTGTGAAAGGCAAGGAAAACAAATGCTCTGGTGGGGACACAAGTGTGTGTGTGTGGGGGACTCTGATTGGGACACAAATGTAGGGGAACACAAATATGCGGGGGGGCTCTTGTGGGGACACAAATGTGTGAGGGGTTCTGATGAGGACACAGGTATGGGGGGGCTCTGATGGTGGACACAAGTGTGGGGGGTCTCTGATGGGAGACGCAAAAGTGGCTCTGATGGGGAAAAAAGTGTGCAGAGGGCTCTGAGGGAGAAAAAAGTGTGCGGGTGCTCTGGTGAGGACACTAGTGCCGTGAGGTGACTCTGATGAGGATGCAAATGTGCAAGGGCAGTGTTAATGGGGACACAAATGTGCAGGGAGAATCTGATGGGACACAGATGTATGGGGAGACTGTGAAGGGGATACAGATGTATAAAAATGATTCTACTGGGGACAAAAATGAGCATCGAGAATCTGATGGCGAAACAGATGTAAGGCCTCGTGCACATAAAAGCAGTACTTTAGGTAAATAATAAAAATGGGTGCACAGGCTGGACGTTTAATGCAGAAGAGACATGCTTTGTCTCTTCTGCATTAAAGTTTCTTACCTGCCTGTCCACCCCTGCACAGTGAGCTGCACATGTGCAGCTCACTATACAAATTCGGCAATGCCAAATTTGACTGAACCCCAGAGCATGTGCGGTAATTAAGTTATCCCCACACAGTGACAGTGGCAGAGATCGAGACCCAGAAGCTGGCTGCTGGAAGATGTCAGTGGCCAGGCGGGGAGCAGAGGGACCCCGCATCACTGGAACTGAGGTGAGTATAGTTCCACTTTAAATGTTTAGCCCTAGTGTATGAAACTCCAGAATTTAGGTGTAGGTGGAGGATACAAGTGCACCATCCATCCCCACTGTCAGTAGCCTTTCACATTCTATTCCACTGCTGTGGATTTATTTATAAATTATTTTTTTTTATGTCCCGCACATGTCTGTAAAATATGCAATGTGCCCCCCAAGAGAAAAAAAATTTCTTCTGCCTCAAAGTGTAATTAAAGGCAAACCTGTTTTTAGTTTTTATGTATAGTTGAGAGGGATTAGAGCACGTCAGGTTTGTATTGCTGTCTATGTCCCCGTGGGAGATTTATCTTCTTTAACTGCCCTCATAACCGTTATCACTGAAGTTACAGAAATATCCCACATTTTGGATTGATGCCAGAACAGAAATAAGAGGGAAATAATCCAATGGGGATACTAGTTCTTGTGATCACCAGGGATTCCCTCACTTTGGAGGGATTTCCTTTCACTTTGTCTTTTGGCTATGGGAAAGGAAAAGAAGGAAAAGCTCCCCAATGAGATGTGCACGGCAAAAAAATAAATCCTGCCAGGGGTTATAACCCTCCCTTATTTTATTGAAAAATAAACAGAAAGGTTTTGCCTTTCGTTCCACTTTAACTGCTTGCCGACCAGCTACTGTATAAAAAAACGGCCACAGGGCGGCACCGCTGTGCAAAATCACGTTTTAAAACGTGATTTTGCAAAATCACGCACGACTGCACTACCCGTGCTGTCGATCGCAGCAGCGGGGGTCAATCACCGGGTCCCCGCAGGTCATTACCCGCCGGGTCCCGGCGATTGCCGGCAAACAGTGACACAGAGCACAGCTGCATTGTTTACAATGCAGCTCTGCTCCCTGTCAGTTCCTAACACACTGATCCTGAGAGCAGAGTTTAGTTCTCAGGATCAGTGTGTTCCTGTGAAGTACACACCCCGTCCACTAGTAAAACACTCCCCTCACACAGTTAACCTTTTGATTGCCTAAAAAAAGTTAACCCCTTCCTCCCCAGTGCCATTAGTACAGTGTCAGTGTTTTTTTTTTTTTTTGCACTGATCACTGTATTGGTGTCACTGGGGATGTCAGTGACCCCAAGTCAGTTCCCCCCAGTGTCAAAATGTCCGCTGCAGTCCTGCCATAAGTCGCTAATCACTGTCATAAATCACTGATCACCGCCATAAGTCACTGATTGCCGCCATTATTAGTATAAAAAAAAAATCCCAGTATCTTTCCCGCCATTTGTAGACGCTATAACTTTCACTTAAACCAATTAATTTACATGTATTGGGATTTTTTTTAGCAAAGACATTCATGTTGCAGAATACATTTTGGCTGAAATTTATGATGAAATTTAATTTTTAATAATGTTTTATAGCAAAAAAGTCCAAAATATTGTTTTTTTTTTCCTCCAAATTGCCAGCCTTTTTTTTTATAGTGCAAAAAATAAAAAATGCACTGGCGTTCAAATACCACCGAAAGAAAGCTCAATTTATGGGAAAAAAAGGACGTAAATTTAATTTGTGTGCAGTGTTGCATGACTGCGCATTTGTCAAAGTAATGCAGCGACATAACACAAACCGCTTCTGTAACCGCTTCCTAACCCCCTATAGCAGAAATCCTGCTACAGGGCGGCATGGGTGTGCAAAATCACACACACACACATATATATATATATATATATATATATATATATATATATATATATATATATATATATATATATATACACATGATTTGCGTTCCCATGGTTTTCACGCCCCTCCCAGATAGCGTCAGATTGCCCATCAGTACACCAGTCATCACATTTAACTCCTTGACTGCCAGGAAGACGCTCATGCACAATAAGCCTCCATTGCTAGTATAGTGTCTGAACGGATTAATATCTTTGATCAGATCAGCACTATACCAGCGTTCACATTAGTATAGCGTCCCCAAAAACGCAGCGTTAGCAGGATCAGAATTCAGGTGGATATAGCAAATTTAACTACTCCCCTTGATTTTTGGAGCTGTTTTTTCACGGAATATCTGTATGAGTTGATTGTGGATCAAAGCAATTTATATGCACAACAATTTTTCGCCGCCAGCCCAAATTCAAACCTTGCCAGACCAGTCGCATGGAAACTCATTACGGTTTCCAAATTAAATTTTTTTTGGGACCTAACCCTCAACATGGGCATTACTAAAAGAAATGAATTGCCGTTGTATTGGTCCGCAGACCCGATTCATCATATGTGCGTGTTCTCTGCTGCCATGGCCAGGCATAGATATGAGAGTATAATGTGTTTTACGCATTTCAACAACAATATAATCTGTCATCCTCGGGGTGACCCTGAATTTGATTGGCTCCACAAAATTCAGTCCCTCGCAAATTACCTTAACCAAAAATTTGCAGATGTCTATACTCCCCAGCAAAACATCTGCGTTGATGAGTCCCTCATTAATTTTTCTGGCCGCCTTGCATTCAAACAATTTCTCCCCAGCAAGCGTGCCAGATATGGGGTCAAGATGTAGAAGACCTGTGAGAGGGCAACAGGCTATACTTATAAGTTTTGGATTTATGAGGGAAAAGATAGTCACGTGGAGCCCCCCGGATGCCCAGACTACATGGGGAGCAGTGACAAGATAGTTTGGGACTTGGTGTCAACCTTTTTCCATATGGGGTACCACTTATACGTGGACAATTTTCAAGTGTGCCGCTATTTAGACATTTGCACAATCTTGGAACTGGCGCTTGTGGGAAAGTGTGACCTAATGTGTGCTCACCATTAGAAGTGGGTGGGTGCAGGGCGGTATATTCTAATGGTAGGCATACCACACACTTTTTCTGGCAGAGATTTCTTCTCTTTTTTTCATTCAGTCCACAGGCTGCATACAAAAACAAAAAGAACATAGCATATACACCCAACAAGGACCAGTGACGTACTGGTACATCACTGGACTTTGAATGGTTATACCAGGATGATGACTACAGATGCAGGCATCATCCTGGTATCATTTTTTTCAGCAAGAGGGTGTCTGCTTTAAGAAAAATATATATAATGTTTGGGGGTTTAAATTAATTTCCTAGCAAAAAATACTGATTTTTTTCATGTGAACAAAAAGTGTCAGAAAAGGCTTGATCTTCAGGTGGTTAGAAGAGTGAGTGATGTGTGGCATAAACTTCTAATTCTGGGCATAAACCGCCCCCACCCCCCCAAAATGACTCCTTTTTGGAAAGTAGATACCCCAAACTATTTGCTGAGAGGCATGTTGAATCAATAGAAGAATTTATTTTTTTTACCACAAGTTTTTGGAAAATGATAAAAAAAGGTTTTTTTTTTTTTTTTTTTTTTTACACAAAATTGTCACTTAAATGATTTACTGCTCACACATGCCATGGGTATATGTGGAATTACTC
Organism: Staurois parvus; assembly: GCA_951230385.1. Taxonomy (NCBI): domain Eukaryota; kingdom Metazoa; phylum Chordata; class Amphibia; order Anura; family Ranidae; genus Staurois; species Staurois parvus. The sequence goes on along the minus strand of CATNWA010020578.1, from coordinate 12,881 downwards.
CCCAAAATACATTCTGCTACTTCTCCCGAGTATGGGGGTACAACATATGAGAGACGTTTTGGCAGTCTAGCCAAGTACAGGACCCCAAAATCCAATAAGCACCGTCAGGCTTTTAAAGGGCTTTATTTCCTCATTACACTTCCAGACTACCTATCACAGTTTCGGAGGCCCTGAAATGCCAGGATAGCACCTACCCCCCCCCCCCCCCCCCAAATGACCCCTTTTTGGAAAGTAGACACCCCAAGAAATTTGGTAAGAAGAATGTTAAGTATTTTGCAGATCTTATTTGTTGCCACAAGTTTTTGGAAAATTAAGAAAAAAAAAAAAATATTTTTTCTATTCTTTTTTTATATTTCAAAACCTTGTGAGGAAAAAATGAGATCTGCAAAATACTCACTATGCCTCTTTTTAAATTCCTTGGGGTGCCTACTTTCCAGAAAGGGGTCATTTAGGGGGGTTTGGTGTTATCCTGGCATGTCAGGGCCTTCAAAACTGTGATAGGTATTATGGAAGTGAAATGAGAAAGTTACGCACCTTCAGGATTTCAAAGTGGTCATTGGATTTCAGGCTCCTGTATGTGGCTAGGCTCCCAAAAAGTCTCACACATGTGGTATCCCCTTACTCGGTAGAAGTAGCAGAATGTATTTTGGGGTGTACTTCCACATATACCCATGGCTTGTGTGAGAAATAAATCATTTAAATGACAACTTTGTGTAAAAAAAAATGTTTTTGTCATTTTCCAGAAACTTGTGGAAAAAAAAATAAATCTTACATGAACTCAATATGCCTCTCAGCAGATAACTTGGGGTGTCTACTTTACAAAAAGGGGTCATTTGAGGGTGTTTGTACTATCCTGGTATTTTAGCACCTCAAGAAATGTGATGAGCAGTCAGAAAGTAAAAGCTGTGTAAATTCCATTATCTATACCATAGTTTGTAGATGCTATAACTTTCACACAAAGCAATAAATATACACTTACTGGGATTTTTTTTAACCAAAAACATGCAGCAGAATACATTTTGGCCTAAATTTATGACAAAATTTTAGTTTTTTTGGATATTTTGTGACTGAAATGAAAAAATATTGGTTTTTTTTAGAAAAAATTTTTTCTTCAAATTTTTTTTGTTTATAGCGCCAAAAATAAAAGGTGCACAGGTGATTAAACCACCACCAAAAGAAAGCTCTATTTGTGTGAAAAAAGGACATAAATTTCATTTATGTACCATATTGCATGACCGTGCAATTGTCCGTTAAACTAGCGCAGCGCGCTGTATAGCAAAAAAAACAGAGTTAGGCTTACCAGTAACTCCTTTTTCTACGAGTCTTCCAGGACTACCCCTTGAGGCGTAGAGCTCCTCCCTCCGAGTCAGGAAACACGCCATCCCCCATGCCTTTAAAGGCGGACCTCCAGGCCTCCATCCCCAGTTTTTATTCGAGAACTAGTGGAAGACACTGAAAGACACATATACAGTGTATATATATATATATATATATATATATATATATATATATATATATATGTAGATATCTATAGATATAGATATATATCTATTTATATATATATGTGTCTTTCAGTGTCTTCCGCTAGTTCTCGAATAAAAACCGGGTATGGAGGCCTTGAGGTCAGCCTTTAAAAGGCGTGGGGGATGGCGTTTCCTGACCCGGAGGGAGGAGCTCTACGTCTCAAGGGGCTGTCCTGGAAGACTTGTAGAAAAGGAGTTACCGGTAAGCCTAACTCTGGTTTTCTCCTTACTTCTTCCAGGACAGCCCCTTGAGACGATGATCAAGAACTTACCCCTTAGGGCGGGCCCACTGCCTGGAGGACTCTGTGTCTGAATGCCTGCTTCCTATTTGACAGGAGATCTAGGCGGTAATGCCTCACGAAGGTAGAGAACTGTGACCAGGTGGCTGCCTTACAGATCTCCTCCGGCGAAGCCCCGGCCCTCTCTGCTGCCAAGAAGCTGCTAAGGATCTAGTCGAGTGGGCTTTAACAAAGAGGGGAGGAATACCTAAAACTTTGTAAGACTCCCCGATAGCTAATCCATCTACCTATAGTGGATTTGGACGTGCTGCGAAACCCTTCTTTTGACCTGAAAACAAAACAAAAAGGGAATCCTACTTACATCTAGAAAACTTAGGCTTTCTTCTTTACCTTCAGGAGAAGAGTAAAAGGTCGGCAGGACTATATCCTGAGACCTGTGAAAGGAGGAGGATACTTTAGGGATAAAACCTGGATCTGTCTTGAGGACGACCCTGTCCTCAATAATGGTCAGGTAAGGCTCCCTAATAGAAAGAGCTTGTAATTCACTTACCCTACGGGCTGACGTGATAGCTACCAAAAAAAACACTAAAGTCAAAATCCTAAACGTAGATTCTTCCAAAGGCTCAAAAGGCTTGCGGATGAAAGCCTTCAGGACCAAGGATAGGTCCCAAACTGGACAAGTCTTGACCCTAATTGGTCTAGATTTGGAAAGAGACCTGAAGAAGTCCACAACAAAAGGATTTTGCTGCAGGGGACCTGCAGAAAAATGCTTAGGGCCGAAGCCTGTACCTTGAGAGACCTTGATCCGCCCCTTCCTGAAAAAAATCAAAGACTGCTGGAATGTCTGGGGCCCCGAAAACCATGAACTAAACTTTTTCCAGACTTTTGAATAAATGGCTCTGGTAACTGGCTTACGGCAGTTAACCAAAGTTTTTACCACTGTGTCCGAAAACCCCCTGGCTTCGAGGAGCTGTTCCTCAAGAACCAAGCCGTCAACTTCAAGGTCCTGACCCGCGCATGCAGAAGAGGGCCTTGAGAAATCAGATTTTCCCCCCCGGGAGAGGAAAAGGGCGAACTGAGGTAAGACTATTCAGTAGGGAGAACCAGGGCCTCTTTGGCCAAAAGGGTGCTATTAAGACTAGATCTGTCTTTTCCCTACCAAACTTTTGCAGGACCCCTGGGATTAGTCTCACCAGAGGAAATGCATAAGCCAAGTTGAAGTCCCAAGGGGTCGACAGGGTGTCTATCCCTAAGGCCTGCTCTCTTGGATTCAGGGAAAAAAAATTTTGTTCTCTTGGGATGCAAAAAGATCGATCTCCGGAACCCCCCATTTGCGGACTATATCTTGAAAGACCTCCTGGTTGAGAGACCAATCGTCGTGACTGATTGGTGGTCGACTCAGAAAGTCCGCTAGGGAGTTCTGTGACCCCTTCAAATGATATTGACAATAGATTTTGTTTGGTCCAGGCCAGAATACCGCCTGCAATCTTCTGCAGAGAAGGGCTCTGTGTACCTCCCTGCTTGTTTATGTAGGCCACTGTCACTATGTTGTCCGACAGAACCTGCAAGTGACGGTTCTCTAACCTTGCTCCAAAGGCCTCCAATGCCCTCTGAACTGCCATCAGCTCCCTCTGATTTAAAGGCCTTAAAGACTCTGCATGAGACCATTTCCCCTGAGCTGTCAACTCATCTAGATGCGCTCCCCAACCATAACTGCTGGCATCCGTTGTCACAATGAGCGGAGCTAGCTGACCCCACTCTAGTCCTTTGGTCAGATTTGCCTCCTTCCGCCACCACCACCAAAGAGACCTCTTGACTTTGGACGGGAGCTGGACCGCCTGCTCTAATGTAGAGCTGTCCCCGTCCCATACCCTCAGCAGGAATGCCTGAAGCGGTCTTTGGTGGAGCCTTGCCCACGGGACCGCCAGAAAACAAGACGTCATCACCTACCGCTCTTGAGACCTCTCTTACAGATACCGACTGATTGCTTTGTAATCTTGCCAGCATCTGGTCTATCTTTATGACCTTCTCCCGGAGAAGGAAAAATATTCCTGTCAGGGATGCAGGTGTAACCAGAGATGTGTGTACTGACACAGGGAAACGCAGGCTTCAGATATGGTATAAATAAGACAATTTATTAAGACTAACAATACAAATATAAACGCAGTGCACCAAACTCCAAGCTTACACAAATACATACAACAAGGTGAAACAAACCCAAACCTAAACTGATATAGATACACAGGTACATACACATATAGAGCACAACGTAGTCAGGCAGGCCGGGTCGATAACTATTGGGCAGGTAGGTACAGGAGGAGCAGGCGGAGAGAATGGTCAGGGTCAAAAGCCAGGGATCAAACAGGAGAAGTCAGCAGAGGTCAGGATCAGGCAGGGTCGGCAACAAGTCAGGCAGAAATAGGAACAGGATCGCAGGTTACAAGGTACAGGGGCCCATGGAAAAACACACACCAAGGCCCAGACTGCAGGTCTGGCCATCCCTTAAATACACCACCTGCAATCAGCCCCAGGTGATGGCTAATTGCCGAAGTGAACCTCTGGTTGTTGAGAGAACCCGCTGGCCAGCCCTGGTACTGCAGCCCACAAGGCAGGTGAGCCCTGTGGTGAGTCATTCCTGACAGTGTGTGGAGAGGCTGTGTTGGACTGTGCTCCGCTGAGCTCCAGGTAGGCCTGAGAAGCCTGGGGCTAAAGTGCCCTGCCCAGCCCAGGGAGGATGGCGGATCCTGGGCTTAGGTCCAGCATTGATATGCCCCTGGAGGAGCCTAGTACCGGTCCCGATTTTCCAGCCATAGAGGACCTGGGAACAGCCCCAAGGAAGGGGGAAGATGGCAGCGCGTACCGCGACTGGGTGGTAACCCGTATCAGCATGATAGAGAAGGAGGAAACAAAGTTGGAGAAATTGAGTATGGAGCTTAAAAAGTTCCGTCAGTCATATGACAGAGTCTGGAGCACAAAACGCCAGTTGATGAAGCCAGGCCTGGAGGCATTGGAAAAGCGGGTGGCCCTCCAAAGCAAGTATGTGGCAGCCTTAAAAAAGAAGAGTGGAGTACTAAGGGAGAAGTATCAGAACGAGACCCGCTTCAAGGCTGCAAGGAGCAGAAGAGTGGCTGCTGTAAGGGGCCCAGTTGAGATTGTCTCCTCCATGGAGGAGCTGTCGGAGACGCCATTGACCGATGGGGAGCAGAAGCAGGTGCCGGAGCACACTGCATCTACCCAGCAGAGTGAAGTTCCTAATAAGGGAAACGCCGAGGCCGGTGAGGACACGGGAGATTCTGGTTCCCTCCCCCCCCGGGCAGCAGCAGCCAGCCGAAGGAGCAGAAGAGTGGCTGCTGTAAGGGGCCCAGTTGAGATTGTCTCCTCCATGGAGGAGCTGTCGGAGACGCCATTGACCGATGGGGAGCAGAAGCAGGTGCCGGAGCACACTGCATCTACCCAGCAGAGTGAAGTTCCTAATAAGGGAAAACACCGAGGCCGGGGAGGACACGGGAGATTCTGGTTCCCTCCCCCCCGGGGCAGCAGCAGCCAGCTGATTGGGGCTCACAGATGGAGGAGGCGGAGGCTGTAGGAGAGCTCTGCTTTGCAATGGAGACAGGGCTGGAATATCGGGCGGGACAACTTCCGGTTCACGTCGGCCAAGTCAGAGAGGAGGAGGAAGCGAAAGTGACGTCATGGAAGCCATCAAGACCTGTTCTGCGGGAGCGGGCCGTGTTTGTGAAACTGCAACAGATGCCTAGCTCTATGGAAGGTGAATTGCTGGCAAAAGCGGGGGTAACCGCTGGCGGAGGACGTACCGCAGGACTCCAGGGGACTGGGGAACAAAGCAGCTGATGTCGCGGGGGAGGCTGGTAAAGTGTCGGCTGTTGTGTCTGTAGAATGGGTCCCTGCTGAGGTTCCTGGGGATGGTGTATGTTGTTCTGTCCCGGTCTTGGCCCCGGTTCAGGTCTTATCTGAGCCCAGTCCCTTGGGGGGGGTCCCGGGTGTTTTGCATGTTGCTCCGGGTCCCCCTGGTGGTGGACAGGCTGTGCAAGGGTCTGTTGTGGTGAGTCCCCCTGTCAGTGATGAGGGCCCTAGGGCCCAGGCTGCTGTTTAGCAGGGCCTAACCGGGCCAAATCCCCAGGTTTCTGTTGCCCCAGTTGCAGGTCCCCCAGGTGTCTGGTCCTGCTGTGGCTGAGGTTCCTGTGTCAAGACCTGCTTTGAGTTACTCAGCAGTGTTAAGGGGGGGGTCAGGGGGCCTTGGGGGTACCCCAGTCACGGGCGGGGAACCTGCCTACGTCAGCTGCGCGTAGGAATGTAGTGCAGCTTAAGTGGACAGGGACGGGCCCTCCCCTGGGGCGTAGAGAGGTCATTGACTGCATCTTGGAGATGGGTTTCCGTGCGGTGGACATATTTGCCTTTATTGCCCCGGTGGAGACGGGCGAATATGATCTTTCCTTTACGAGGGCTGACCTATTAGATCTTTTTTGGCAGAAAATGAGTTCACCTATGCCCGCAGTCCTAGGTGGGAGGGGCTAACTACCAAGCTTGTTTCTCACCAGAATGTCATCAAAAAAGTAACGATTCTGGTTAGGAACAAGTCAATTCCAGTTTCCGATATTGTTGTCTGGTTGGGAAGGTTTGGAGATGTCTTGGGGCCTCTGCAGAAAAACCTGGATGACAGGAAAATATGGACGGGTGGGTGGACGGCCAATGTTCGTCTGAGGGTGGAGGGTAATGTCTTACAACACATCCCCTCCTCTGCCTTCCTGGGGCGGGACCGTTGATCGTGTTCTATGCTGGTCAGCCCCGGGTGTGCCATAGGTGCGGGGCTAAGGGGCACTTTGCAGCCACTTGTCCAGTCATCAGGTGTTCACTATGCCAAGAGATTGGTCACCTGGCTAAGGACTGCAATGTAATAAAATGTAATCTGTGTGGCACCATGGGGCACGCATATAATCAGTGCCCGGAGGCCCTCCGAAATTTGCCGGTGGATGAGCTAGCGGCAGAATTAGACCGTATGGATGCTGAGGAAGCTGAATTGGTGATGGAGAGGGCCAGCTTGGCCTCTGCAGCAGCTTCTGGAGGCAGGGAGGATGGGTCTGAGGTGTCCTCAGTTGTAGTTGCCCCGGTTGAGTCAGATACGGTAGTGGCTCCTGTAGTTCCTTCTGTGGTACCGGTTCTTGCCCCTAAGGGAGGGAGGAAGTTGGCAGAGGCTGCCAAAGGGGCGGGAGTGATGGAGGCAAAATCTGGGCCCGTCGTACTGGCTCCCCCGGTCCTTCTTCCTCGTAGGCGGAGGGGTAGGTCAGGGGGGGCTCCCCAGGAGGACCAGGGTCCTGTTCAGAGTGGGCAGGACAAGGCCCAGGAGGACAGTGAGTGGTCAGTGGTGAGGCGGAATAGGCCTGCCCTCTCCACTGCAGGGTCGGCCTCCTCTCTTGAGGTGGAGGACCTGGCCCTGGGTAATAAGTTTGGGGCTCTGTCGGGGGAGAAGGGGGAGGTCTCAAGTGACCCCGCTTCTCCGATGGAGGAAGGGGAGGTAGGTGGTGCTGTGGAGGGAGTGAGGGATCCTGCCGAGAAGTCCAAGAGGAAGGTTAAAAAATTCTCGGTCTCAGACTCCTTGATGGCAGTTCCCGCTCCGCTAAAGGTGGCAACTATTAACGTTGCCAGCCTAAGATCTGTAAGTGCAAGAGAGACAGCCCTATTTTTGACCAGTGAGATGGATGCTGATATTTTCTTTTTGCAAGAGAGCAGGCTGCCCACCTTGGCTGATATCCATCTGGCCAAGAGGGAGTGGAGGCGTGGGCCATCCTACTGATCTCTTGCGGCTGAGCCTTACAGCGGAGTCGCTGTCAGGGATCCCCTCGATCTCCGCCGCGATGGTCCCGGCGCAGGCGCAGTGTGCCGCCCTGTGCAGGGACTCGAGCATTAGGTCCGGGCCGGCCGCGGCGGTCGAGTTCACGCATGCGCAGTAGTAGCCGCAGCCGCCCGCTGGGCACCAATGGCAGCGCAGGGCGGGATATTTAAATGGCCCTGAGCTGTCATTCAGTGCCTTCTGGTCTTACCTGTATCCTGTATCTGCGAACCTGTGAATTGTAAGTTGCTGACCCGGATTGTGCTTTGACCTTGCTGTATTTCTCCTGCCCTGACCCTTGCATTGCCTGACCTCTCTCCTGGATGCCCCCTACTGGATTTGACCTGCTGTTGCTGACTCCATGCGCTGGGGACGCCTATTCAGTGGAGAGCTAGTGGTACCGCCAGGCGGTCCCTTACAGTACCAGAAGGCCATGACTGAGTCTAGAGGAGGGCCCTCGCCGCTTGAGGAGATCTGCAGGCACCTGTCTAATTTGACACAGGCCGTATCGGCCCTGCAGGACAGATGTCAGCAGATTGAGAATCAATTCCAGACCTGCACTATATCCGTTCCTGCCCCACAGGCCACGGTCCCCGCACCCCCGGCCGTAGCAGCCCCTGTGCCGGTTTCGGGGGCGTCCGCACCACTCCCGGCGGCCGAACCCCGAGTACCCTTACCGGAACGTTTCCACGGGGACCGCACACGCTTCAGGTCGTTCCGTGAGTCCTGTCTTCTCTATTTTGAGTTACAACCACGGACCTTTGTGACTGAATCCGTGAAGGTGGGGTTTGTCATCTCCCTCCTGCAGGGTGAACCCCAAGACTGGGCCCACCGACTGCGGGGAAAAAATGACCCTCACCTTAGTTCGGTTGACAATTTTTTTTGACGCAATGGCCATCCTATACGATGACCCACAGCGGGCAGCTTCTGCTGAAGCTACTTTGTACACGCTCCGGCAAGGCCGCCGAGCGGCGGAGGAGTACGCGTCTGAATTTAGGCGCTGGATGGGGGACACACGCTGGAACGAGTTTGCACTCCTGCATCAGTTCCGTATAGGCCTATCAGAAGGCCTGAAAGATGAGCTCGCCCGGGTGGAGGTGCCTGAGACTTTAGAGGACTTAATTGCGCTGACTATTAAGATTGACCGTAGACTGCGGGAACGCAGGTTTGAGAGGTCCGGCCAGGGTCATGGAAATCCCTGGGGGTCATTTCAAGGTCCCAGTCAAGCACCTAGGCCAAACATCCAGAACCGGCCACCTGGAGATATCCCTGAACCCATGCAACTCTGCCTGGCATGGCCTAAACTATCTCCAGAGGAACACCAACGCAGACGATCCCAGAACCTGTGCCTCTACTGTGGTGAAGCTGGTCATATGGTACGATCCTGCCCGCAGAAACTGAGTAAGTGCACCTCTTCTTCCTTGTCCATTGGCAATGTTAGTCCATCCCAATACTTAGTGGTGCCCCTTTCCTTTCAGCTTCCAGAAAGGACCGTGGAAGTATCGGCCATAGTTGATTCGGGGGCATGCAGCTGCTTCTTGGACATTAATTTTGCTCACCAGCAGGGTATTCCTCTCCAATTGAAACAGAAGGGGTTCAATATTTATTTGGCCGACGGTTCCCGGATAAAATCGGGGTAGTGAACCAGGAAACCCCCTCCATCGCCACTGTCATTGCCGGCCAGCACCAGGAACTCCTCCGCCTGGATGCTATAGCTTCACCCCTCTTCCCAGTCATTTTGGGGCTCCCATGGTTACGGGCCCATAACCCCCAAATTGACTGGGAGACCGGAGTAATCTCGTTCCCTTCCCCATACTGTCGGGTATACTGCCGTACTTCGGGCCCGGGGGTCCCCCAAATCCTCCTGTGCTCTGAGGGGGAAGCCGAATTAAAACAAGTAATCCCTGCAGCCTACCATGTGTTTCTAGATGTGTTCAGCAAACGGGGAGCCGATACTCTACCCCCCCACCGCCCTTATGACTGTCCCGTTGACCTGTTACCCAGTTCAGAAATTCCTTTTGGGGAATCTTCCCCCTTTCAGAGCTCGAATTGGGGGCCCTGAAGGAATATATCGAGGACAGCCTCCAGAAGGGGTTCATCCGCCCCTCCACTTCACCGGCGGGGGCGGGAATTTTTTCTTTGTTGAAAAGAAGGACAAAACCTTAAGGCCGTGTATCGATTACCGGGAGTTGAACAGGGTCACGATAAAGAACCGTTACCCACTGCCGTTAGTACCGGAGTTATTCCAAAGTTTAAAAACAGCAGTGGTTTTTACAAAGCTGGATTTGAGGGGAGCGTACAACTTGGTTCGCATAAGGGAGGGGGACGAGTGGAAGACGGCCTTCCGCACCCGCTTCGGCCACTTTGAATATTTGGTCATGCCGTTCGGGTTGTGGTCGCGATGGATCCTCAGAAAGTCGCTGCAATACTGGATTGGCCTTAACCCACGGACAGGAAAGGCGTCCAACGATTTATCGGTTTTGCAAATTTTTACCGGAAGTTCATCAAGAACATCTCGGGTCTGGTCTCCCCCATTACTCAGCTAACCAAGCTGGGAACCCGGTTCAGATGGACACTAGAGGCTCAGGAAGCTTTTGAAGCCTTGAAGAAGCGGTTCACCTCGGCACCCATTTTAGGTCACCCAGACGCCGCCCTGCCCTACATCTTGGAGGTGGATGCATCGGAGAATGCGGTAGGTTCCATCCTCTCCCAGCGGAAAGGCACCAAGGAATTGCTCCATCCTGTAGCATTCTTCTCACGGAAGCTTACCCCAGCGGAGAAGAATTATGATATCAGTGATCGAGAGCTACTGGCGATCAAAACGGTGTTAGAGGAATGGAGGTACCTGCTGGAAGGTGCTGTGCACCCCATCTTAATATTTACTGACCACAAAAACCTGGAATATCTGAGAACCGCCAAGCATCTACGCCCGCGACAGGCAAGATGGGCACTATTCTTTTCAAGATTCAACTTCCACATTACGTACCGGCCTGGATCAAAGAACACTAAGCCAGATGCGTTATCCCGTATGTACGAGGACGCCAAGGAGATCCCAGTACCCGACACCATCCTGTCCTCGGGTAACTTCCTGGCCCTTCAGTCGGACCTTCGTTCCAAGATAATGGAGGCATCCACAACCGTCTCTACCCCAGCCGGAGGGCTCCTCCAGAACAAGGGGGGACTCCTATGGAGGGAAGATCGGATAGTGGTGCCGGAGGAAGCCCGAACCCTGGTCTTGGGGCATTGCCATGACCACCCGATGGCGGGGCACTTTGGCCCAGAAAAGACCCTGGAACTTCTCCGATGCTCCTTCTGGTGGCCGGACATGGCTAAAGATTGTAAGGCCTATGTAAGGTCCTGTACCACCTGCCAGAAGAACAAGCCATCAAGAAACAAAGTTTGGGGTCTGCTGCGACCCTTACCGATTCCTGAACGACCTTGGCAAAAGATCTCGTTAGACTTTATAGTCGAGCTTCCGCCATCACTAGACCACACGGCAATCCTGGTGGTCGTGGACCGCTTGTCCAAGATGGCCCACTTCATCCCGGTAAAGAAAACCCCCTCGGCAGCCGAGACTGCGCGAGTCTTCATTCGTGAGGTAGTAAGGCTGCATGGGGTCCCCGAAGACATTGTCTCGGACCGGGGGGTCCAGTTCACGTCAAGATTTTGGAGAGCACTGTGCAAAGCCCTGGACATCAAATTGTCCCTCTCCTCTGCATTCCACCCTCAAACTAACGGTCAAACCGAAAGGACCAATCAGACCCTGGAGCAATACCTAAGATGCTACACTTCCTTTACTCAAGATGACTGGATGCCACTTCTCCCCCTAGCGGATTTGGTCTCGGAATGCCCAGTACCAGCAACGCAAGATGTGGTAAAGTTTTTCTCCGCGAACAATAAGAAGCTTCAAGAGGCCATCAGTCGGGCCCAGGAAGACTACAGGAAGGCATTCAACAGGAAACGGAGGGGAGATCTGGTGTTGCGGCCTGGGGAGAAGGTTTGGCTAGCGACATCCAATTTAAAGATGCTTTGCCCGTCGAAAAAATTGGGACCCAAATTTATAGGCCCCTTCTGCATTAAACAGATGGTCAACGAAGTGGCCTACGAACTCATCCTTCCTGACACACTCAAGATCCACCCAGTCTTCCATGTGTCCCTGCTGAAGCCAGTAATCCCAGATGCCTTCCCTGACCGAAAATCTAGACCCCCGGAAGCCATAACGGTCGAGGGAGAAGAAGAATTTGAGGTGGAATCAATCCTGAAGTGCCGAAGGAGGGGGGGCCAGACCCAATTCCTAATCAAATGGAAGGGCTATGGCCCTGAGGACAATTCTTGGGAACCAGCCCATAATGTCCATGCACCTAGACTTGTCCGGTTCTTTCGCGATCACCCCCCGTGGTGGAGAGATCGGGTGGGCATCCGGAGGTTGCCCGTAGGGGGGGGGCAATGTCAGGGATCCCCTCGATCCCCGCCGCGATGGTCCCGGCGCAGGCGCAGTGTGCCGCCCTGTCAGGGCTCCAGGGTATGACCAGAGGTATGTGAACTGACACAACGCAGATTCCAGATATGATATAAACAATATAATTTATTAACACTAACAATACATAAACGCAGTGCAATACTAAAAACATAACACAGTGCAAACAAACCAAACCACCCACAGATAACAGTACATACAATGCAAGCGTCGTCAGGCAGGCCGGGTCAATAACAAACGGGCAGGTAGGAACAGGAGGAGTAGGCAGAGAGTAGTCAGGTCACGAGCCGGGTACAGCAACTAACAGGCAGGTAGGTACAGGGGGTCAGGCAGAGAATGGTCGGGTCACAAGCCAGGGATCAGAACAGGAGAAGTCAGCAGAGGTCAGGATCAAACAGGTCAGCAACAAGACAGGAACAGGAATGCAGGAACAAGATACAGGGCCCAGGAAAAACACACACCAAGGCAGAGTCTGCAGGTCTGGCCATCCCTTAAATACACCAATATAAGCAGCTTCAGGTGTTTGGCTGGCTGCAAGGTTGAGTCTCTGATTGCTGGGAGCACCCCTGGCCAGCCCTGGTACTGCAGCCCATAAGCAGCTGAGTCCCACCATTGCTGGCCAGTCCATTCCTGACAGTACCCCCCCCCCCCTCAAGGAGCGGGCTCAGGACGCTCCAAACAGTCCTAGCTGGGCAAAATGTTCCACCTCCCGGGTCTGGTAACTGGCGGGATATCAAAGACTGGCACAACCCTCGGTCAGAGACTCCGGCAGCGGCACACCGGGCAGGACTCCGGGC